>UYYA01004774.1:0-65997 GCA_900624975.1 Angiostrongylus costaricensis | reverse complement strand
AGCAACGTTGTGGTTGTATTTCGCTTACTTAGTAACCTGCCATGAAAATTATAGAAGGCAGAAAACAAAACGTTAAACACCGCAAGGATCTCTTTCGTGATGTAGTGTGTTATGTGCGAGCTACTGGAAGAGGAAATCGTGGTTCGATTTGGCCCAGGGTCCAAGTTTTGCGAATACCTCAGCATCGTTATAATTATTACATTATACACTTTTTGATATATTACATTATGTTTTTGTGATCTTAAAGTTCGTTAGCACCCATCAATCAATTTAACAACGTTATCCAGTGGTTTATGTAAAAGTAGCCGTATTCGTGGTAGAATAGCATCGTCGCGATCACATTTGCATACAATACAGAAGGAAGATCAGTATAATAGAGTTTGCTGGTCAGATATGAGAT
The DNA here is from genome assembly GCA_900624975.1 of Angiostrongylus costaricensis. Classification (NCBI taxonomy): domain Eukaryota; kingdom Metazoa; phylum Nematoda; class Chromadorea; order Rhabditida; family Metastrongylidae; genus Angiostrongylus; species Angiostrongylus costaricensis. Next base: position 65,597 of record UYYA01004774.1, on the reverse strand, counting down.
GACAACAAGCTAAGGCACTCCACCACATTTCGAGGTCACTCATGGTGATGGCTTTTAAGCAACATCAATAAAAACTATGACTGGTTTTACGTCACTAACTATTTTTGTAAAGTTGGATGCAAGTAACAACAAATTTTAAATGGCAAAGGAGATGTAGTAGCGATAAAAGCTATGGATGTAAAGTTAACACAGCGTTCCCTCTTCAGATGTGAATAAGATATGTTCGGGCATCTCATCGTCGACCGTCGAGTAAAGTGTGAGCACTGTTTTTCTTCCAGCTGTACCGTTTATCGGTTCCAATAAAATAATTCTAACTGAAAAACTATGAATCGTCGCAGATTTACATATTTCAACCATTTTCTCTCTTATTGGTCTTACCTGGTTCATTTTTTTTGTTTCGTATCGGCACGATGTCGGTCTCTGCATCTGTTGCGTTTCGTTCAGGTAGTGATTCTTCGGATAGCTGCGTCTGCTCCAAACCATCCAACGCAGAAAATTCATGGGTCGATATTGATGAAGGCTTAGAATTTGGCGTGCACATATTAATAGTAATTTCTGCACTGCAGATTTTACCTGTTCTAATTTTTTTTCTATTTCTCTGGATTTTGCTGAAAGCATTCGTTCATAGTCATAAGTCATTTACAGTGGGTTAGTTTTCCGAAGAACACCCCAACGACAAGTGGCAGAAAGGATATAGAGTAGAAAGAATTATTTCGAATTCGAGATAAAGCTCCGAAATAAGGGCCAATGCGACAGCATGCGTGCGGCAGCATTGTTCACGGCTGGAAGCAACTACCAGATTCTCAAGCCGCAGGAGCATCCACGTCTAACTTTGACGGCCTCATCATATGGGATACGATTGGAAGAGGGCTAAATTAAAGGAAAAGGGCATAGAGAGAAGGGATATCACTACGCTCAGTTATCTCGTCATTGAGTATGTAAAACAACATTTAAACCATGTAAGGATATACCGTGATTGGAAGCGTATCGTCCAAAAGTTCACTGAAATATAAATAATATCGAAAGGACCACTTCTTAACGGCTGATATGGACTGCAAATCCAGAGAGCTATCTAGGCAATTTAAATGAACAGCTCAGTACGAGTACCAGTAGAGGCAATAATTAATATTTCATCATCAGTTTTTTTCACAGTAAGGAAAAATTAGCCATTGCTGCGCTCTTTTTTTCTTAAAGGTGACCACAGCACTGCACCCAGCACGTATTTCTATCCAGAAGAGCTTCCACTGTAACTTTAGGCTTGAAAAAGACAAGCAAAGTCTACTCTGAAGTCGCTGGATCACATGGGTTAGCCGCGCTCTTAGCTCCGAAGCCCACCATCCCTCCAGGGTTAGAAAATTGTACCGTACTTGCACAGAGAAAGTTCGAAAATCCCTCGGATTCACACAGCGCCGTGAGTAGTGAAAAATTAGGAAGGTCGTTGCGGAACTATTCCAGAATTTCGGAAAGAATTGGCTCTCGAGCAGTATTAAGTGGCATTCACAAAAAAAACTTTTAGCGGCAGCTGATGTTCATCAGAAGAACGTTGTGTGTATTTTTCGTGGACGTATCGCTTTGTTCTTGTAGTTCAGTTTGAATGCTTAAACAGAATAGATGTGCGGTTTTGGTTTGTTTTCTCACCTTATCACACCTGCGACTACCTCGTCGGCGCAGACAGACAAAACATCGTGGCTCTTTTGCCCTTTTGTTCCATATTCGCCAAATATGAAACTTATCAATTACCGGTAATCTTATGCTGACACCACGTACTCCACAACCGTATACAACGACCAGTTCTCTCCTGGAAATATGCTTACCGTATGTCTTTCAGGAATCAATCAGAGTAACAGATATCTTTTGAACTTTTCATACTTCAACATAAATAACTAATCAAAGTTTAAGATGTGTTTTTTTAGAAGAACAGAAAGCGAAAGAAGCTCTTTCGAGCAGGGTCTAAAATCCTTTCATATCGTGAAATATTCGGATTTACCCCAAATTTCGCCACATTGCGTATATCCGACAAATTGCTTTAGGATGGAATTTCTCTATCCAGCGTGTGTATTCGCGCTATGTCGATCTTGCTATCACCAACTGGTTTTTTCTTTGTGATTTTTTGTCGATTTAACCGCTAACGAACCAACTAATGGAGTTAGCTTCAGTCGTTAAGGCAGTAAGTGCAATGGCTGCTTTTTCGCCTGTTTCGCATAAATATTGATCGATTCTGACCTCATCCAAAAAACTATAGTATGGTTCTTCGACTATGTAAAAAACACATAATCGCCATGATTGTTTGGCACTAAAATTCCCGAAAAATTTCTTTTATCACTTGTTAATTGACCAGCTTTCAATTGACTGCCATGAATAAACCAACTTCTATTGAAGAACATTTAGTACACTGAAATCATTAGCTTTAGCGAAGTTTTCTAAATACATCTACCTACCTGAAATCTTTTCCGAATATAATATAAATAACGAAATTAATTGACGAATTTATGATGGCCAGAAAATTGATAGCTTCACGAGAAAATGTGTAGAAGGCGTGATGTTTGATCATCTGAAAAAGAGAACTGTAACTGACGACAAATGGAAAATCAGCAGTTAGGATTTTTCAGGAAATAAGAAAAACACTTATGGTTTGAAGTACAACCACAGGATTGCCGAGCTGACACAAACTCGGAAAACTCCGGTCTAAATTTTGCTCAAAACTCAACGTACCTATGGTTGTATTTCATATCGTGCTCTACCATGAAGAAAGAATAGAGAGAAAATAAAAGTTAAAGCGTATGGTTGGTTTTGAAGATCGATTTCCATTTAACTTCGGAGGAAATGAATAAGTTACTTCTTTCTGACGAGCTGACGTGTGATCGCTTATATAAAATTTACTCAACGGTTCTATTCTAGGAAGAAATCCGGAAGGAACTCCCCATCCTACATGAACACCATTTAAGTTCTACCACATTAAAATTTAGACACTAAGATGGTCATTCCTTGCAATGGGGTCATGCTTTTTCCTCCGTCATCCAAAGAAACAGGTGGACGTTCGTGTCGTGCATGATTAGAACATTTCTTGTCAATCTATCATCTTTGCTCCTTGTCGAAATATTTATCTTTAAATATCTTAAACGAATGTTATTCTCCGTGACATTCTGAAGAAGATTGACAATGGCGCTGATAGCGAGCCTTCGTCTGAGCTGCCCCTACAGAGAAGATGATTTCCTTCTTCTCACCGTAAGAATTCTTCCAAAAAGAGAGTTTTCTACTGTTAAGTGACGAGTTGATGGAAGGCGATAAAAATCGTGATAAAAATGGCTTAGGAAGAAGGATGAACCTACCAAAGTATTAGCCACTGTTTGATATTTTTATGCACTTGTTTATTTGCCTATCTATAGCGCCGACTGTGAATATTGTGCGGATACCGTGGCTTTTTATATTGGATTCGCTTTATCGCATCCCTCATCCACGAAATTGTTCGGACTTGCGTACGTTGATACGGCTACCACTGTAGATTTTGACTTCTTTATGAAAGCTGTCGAATAATGGTCGTGCAAAATTTAACCTAAACCCTGAGAGAGGTATGCTACGAATTCCACGGGTCCTCGTACAGCGCAGTCTTTGTGAATTTGTTGGAGTAATTCTCAGACAAATGTGGTTGTAACTCGCCAAACGGGATAGGAAACGTGGTTAGCTCGGTGCAGAATCGAACCAGTGAGACCGTAAGTGTGTTACATGGCGTCTTCAACCAATTCGATTCCTGCACCGCTTTCTGGAATAAGAAAAGGAAGTGTTATAAATTCGTGCCACCTCATCGTGAACATAGTGGCGTTCGGTTAGTAATACCTGTGAAAAAATTTTCTTTGAAATATGAATTTAACATAGGCATAAAACGTTTTAAAATGTGTGTAAGAAAGGGTTTTTAGGAGGAAAAACGAATAACTGTAATGAAAACTGTTCCTCACCAGAGTTTCATGATCGACGATTCGCTCGAGAAGTGTGAGAACAAATCCCCAAAAGTTACAAATTAGAAAAATACATACAATCATAACCAAAACCAATGTGGCCTGTCTACTTTTCTCCTTCAGCTGACTACGGTCGGGTACTCTGAATATGTGCTGATTATTCTCGAAATCAGATATGAGCTTTTTTTCTGGATGAAGAATTACGTTTGTTGAAACGTATTAGTTTTTTACATCATAAATAAACTGTCAATGAATGTAAATCACTAGTGGAATTTTTGGGATACAGCATTCGCTTAGACACTGTGAGCTAGCATGAAGCCAAAGGAAAATTTTCCACTCTCTCTCAGGGAATCCAAGCACTTGCTACACTGGTGGAACGATTTTGGCGTGTGAACAGGATAGTGAAACCCTAGGACAAATAAATGTTATAAGCAGGCGAAAACGTGATGAATTTAACACGCTTTCATTCCATGATCGGATCTTAAAAGTTTACTTTTCCCACAAGAAATCGAAACATCAACTGGTAGAACGATCTATTATTTATTTGGCATTTTGTGGTAAGGCATAGTTTTTATGCTACGCCAAACCCAATCTCTGACGTTATGGGCGATAAAGTGTCCCATTTACTGACAGTTGGCGCAGCTTAACGTAAAAAAGTCGAGGTGCTCTGTATAGACTCAGCCTATTTCTTGGAGATTCGTAGTGCATACCAGTTCATTTGTAGTCCTTTAGAAGGTGACCAAGTACATATTTTGCCTATACGCTGACTTGTGGAAGCTGTTGATATATCAAGTCAGTTCCTATCCTCCCAACAAGTCTGCTGCCAATTTGTTGATTTGCTGACACGGAAGGGGTGGGGAACATGGTTAACCCAAGGTGTGGAATTATACGGTTGATATTGAATTACACCATTGCATCGCATGGCACAAGCTACTACTCTGAATTCATCAAGCGTGCTGAGTACAACCCAGTACCGAGTTTCATTTAAGCTCGGCAATGATCAATAATTCAACGATGATATATTTGTTTATGTGATCTTATAAACTGATCTTCTTAAGCTGACACTGATCGATCAATAACATCAAAAACAACGACAACGACAACGACAACGAAGATCTGTACCAACCTCGCGTCAGCTTAAGAAGATCAGTTTATAAGATCACATAAATAAATATATCAACTATCTATGCCGAGGTTCATAGAAAGTCGGTCTTTCGAATTCAATGATGTATTCCGTGATGAGTGGCCACGAGGTTGCTATTACAGAATTTATCTCTTCCCTACAGCTGATATCTTGGCAGTTTCACCGTCTTCGGTGTTTGCGGCGAGGATCGAATCTGCTATTATCCTTTCCGGGCTAACGTCTTCGCCATCACAAGGTGCGGGTCCTTTGTTTCGCCTTCCTCTCAGCCATGTTTTAACCTATAGGTAAATGGTTTGTTGGTGAACACGCTAGTCTTCGAGAAGGCAATAGCAGGTTCGATCCGCACCACAAACACCTTCGATCCGGAGTTTTGCAAATATCTCAGCATCGTTGTGGCTATCTATCCTCAACCTCTTCAAATCTGACCAAAACGTTGCAGCTGTTAAAGGAGATTCTTTTTCCATAGTAGGTCATTATGTGGAATGCAACCACAAGGATGGGGAGAAATGAGCAAAACTTGGAACATCAGGTGGGCTTCGAATTCGCGATTATCACTACAGGGGGCACATGATATCCATTACACCAACCGAGCCCACTCCATTGTCGTTTTGTTATCCAATTTTTCACTTTAACGGCACTATCAATAGCCACTCGTCAACGGGAACGATCTGGAAAGCAGCAATGAACCTAGCAAAGCTGAAGCTTCTTTCGAAATTACCGTGATAATCGTCCATCCATCCGTCCTGTTACTATTAATACCATTTTAGACGAAATATCTAGCTGTTTCTGAAGTAGAGAACCATTTAGATTTAGTAGTTCTATCTGCTCAATTTCATTCGTTGAAGAGAAGATGATCGTCAGTACACAAATCCCATGATGGAAACGTGGAAGGTATTCAGGATAAGTTGATTATTCTTCTTCTCAACTCCATTTGTTAATAAATTGAATAAATTATAAAACTCACATGTGGTCTGAATAAAGTTAGATCTCATTTAAGGACCTCCTTGTCGTAACCTAATACACGCCAAAATCGCCTTGATTATGCGCTCTACTATCAAAAAATTCGGATTAAGGTAGTTTTAGAGTGGCCGCAAGGTGTTTCTCACACAAGCACAACGTTACGGTTTTGTAGGCATTGTGTATAAAAACAATGGCACGGGTTGTCTTCAATGATGCTGAGATATTTGCAAAACTCCGGCCCGCAGGTGTCTGCGGTGGACATTGAAAAGAGTAGGCAGTAAATAAAACGGTTAAGATTGTGATTATAACTAAAGCCTCAGCTTAAGTGGGTTCAATGCCGATTTGGGCTCCCTAGATCAATCCCGCCGGCGGGTGATTGCTGATGGCAAAAGATCGATAGAACTAGATGAGAGACAGGCGAAACGAAGGACTCGCATGGTATGGTGGTGAACGCGTTACTCGCCGGAAAGGAGAATAGCGCTTTAGTTCCCCACCGCAGACACCTGCGGTCTGGAGTTTTGCAAATGTCTCGGTATCATTGAAGTTATATTTCGCAATATACCCTGACATTAAAAAGAGTAGGCAGTAAGTAAAACTGTTAAGCACGGATTGTGTTTATTTCACCTGGCAATTTCACGTGCGACATTAGAGGCGGAGAGTGTAGCGGATAGTGATCTGAAATCCATAGGCATGCTCTGGATCGATGTTTATACACACCGTAATCAATGAGAAATGCTATAGTAGTCTAAAATAACATCCACACCCACAAACACACACACACACGCACGCACGCACACACGCACACACACGCACACACGCACACATGCACACAGACACACACAAAAACACCAAGCCGACAATTTGCTCGTCTAATCTCTGTTCTCAATCCAGAAAGTGAAAGTGAAAGTGAAAGACAGTGAGATTAGTCACTACACTAATTCATGCCACATCCTAAGTGTTTGTCAAAATTGTTGTATTGGAAAAGAAGATTCCTAAGATTTTTCTTTTCTTTCCTTATTCCCAGCAACGATGTTATTGCTGCAAAATTCGTTACTGTTACACGACACTCCCATACCCTCTCAGTACCGCCATCTCTAAATAGATCATTGTGGTTTTCCCTCTAACGTTCTCATTCACTTTTTACAAAGCGAACGACAAGGTTGCGATGATCTTTTAAGAACGATAAGGCCAGATTTTTGTCGTAATTGTGGACTTTTACAAAAAAGATGAACATCAAACCCACCTGTCATGATGGTCGTCTAACTTTTCTAGACTTTTTCGAATTGTATACGCTATGTAGGCGTTTAACACGAGAAGTGTCAGGAATGGAAGAAAAACCATCACAATATTCGTTAACCACAGCGCGTAGACCTATAAATAAACTACGGTAAACTTTTCCGGCCTTTATAATCTTGTATTATTATTCTGTTTTCTTATTTCACACGAGCACTCTTCAAATCTACCCTACGGACTCCATCACTTAGTAATTTCGATTGGCTTCTTTGTATCCACCACCTGCTAAGGTCTTCGAAATTTTCGCACCTGGGTTCACATGCTGCTTGAAAATTCGATACCTTCGTCGATTATTATGCAAACACGAGGCTGATAAAAAGATTTGTTTGGACATCGTTTCGACGTCATCTTGTTCTTAAGAGCCGAATTGATTCGAGTCGGTGGTTCACTGGTCGTCGTTGTCACGATGTGGTTGTTCGTTGTCGTATCAAGCCGAATCCACAAGAGAGATATTGCTCGAATTTTCACTACGCAGTACCCTTTTATAGAGAATGGGCTATCTTGATTGGTTAACCATTGCTGTCTTCTTTTTGAACGTCGGTGAATGCTCTGCGATCCGATTCTCCCTAGAGACGTGGGATAGCTGTGCTACAGCGTTCTCACGTGGATTGCAGGAAGTGTTATGAGCCCTGACAAGTCTGGTGCCAAGTTTGCAACTCTGGATGGATGGAAGCCTTTTTAATCTGATGCAGAGTCAAAACAGCACCGCACTCGTAACTATTAGTCTTTATGAAAAACTGGACGAATTCCTACACAAGTTTGATTTTATCGCCTGTTATTTTGCTTATTGGGTTTAGTAAGATCAGTGGTTACAGATTCCGCGCAGTCTTAGACGTATGGGGCGCTGATTTATCATGCTCAGAAAGCCTTATACCTTTCCAGAGTAGGCTAATGAGTAATTGACTTTCTCTGAGCTGGTTCCTGCAATCAACAAAGGTCAGCGACTACATGTAGTGTCAAGACTGGGGAATACTCTAAAGAGGTATCACAGGAGTTCAGAGCGAATCAACTGGGCGAGCATCCAATGATGTCTACGAAAAAGACAGAGTAATTCATAAGCGGCTGAAACTATACACAAATATGAAGACCATTGGTGATGAATGCGAAGAAACGAATCGAACGCAAAAAGTGCTGAGATCAACACTTAAGGGCTGAGCGAGAGCAAACCGAATGAAAGGGCTGATCGATCTATATATCCATACAGTATAAGAAGTCGCATCATATAAATGAATCAGATAAATTATGTCTCCCTAGTTCAAAAATATTTATTCTATTCCCTAAGACCACAAACTTTCGCGAATCAGGAGGTTCATCGCGTACATGCCATGCTTATTTCAACGAAAAGCTCAATTTTGTGAAATAGAGGAAGGCAGAACACCTTCCTGTAAGGTTTCGTTCAAACAAGACTGTTCTATCATAAACTTTTTCTCGTTTGATTTCCATAATGAGATTTTAGACTCATCCGTGGCGGAGGTCGACCCAATGGAACTAACACCGCTGTGCGTCGAAGTTCGCCGCCAAAGAACGCCTTCGTACTATGACAAGGCAAAAAAGCAACTGATGAGGCAGTTAAACTTTTACTATGAGTATTTTTGAAATTTACTATATATGGACTTTTAGAGACCTCTGAGTGCATCCATTCTAAGAAGAATCTGATCCAAGTATTAGAAAAATTGCGTCAGTTGCTTTTACCACTTACGATTTTAAATTTTCAGCAGTACTATATTTTTTCTTCGCTGGATTTGTTTTGTGCTATACTTGCTGCCCAATTCTTCGTCATTCTAATAAACATCTTACAAGTGATACTTCAGAAGAAAGTGAGTGCCTTTGTAGTAGAGGGGGTTAAGAGCAACCTTTCGAAGCGAAAAAACAGCTCACCGAACCACAAAAATATTTGAAATCTGATCGATTTTCTATATTCACTACCTGTTCATAAAATTTAGCCCAAATAAAGGCCTAAGTAAAATTCAAACCTGTTGATAAAGTGGATTAGCAGCCATCATTGATGGCAGTAAAATATAACTTTGCCAATCCTTTCCATCAGGACATAGTGGATTCATAGTGACCTACAGAAAAATCAATAACAATTGAACATTTTTGAGCTGTTATTTCTTTGAAAAATATTGGAAGAAAGAAAAAAGCAGAAGGAGAAAGGCACACTGGTACACTTGCATGAAGTTCTCTTCGTAGAAAAGTAGACTGAGTTTTTTCTTTTCGTGCAAATATTTTTCTTTCCAAAAAATCATTTTGCACTGTTTGTCTGACAGAAAATTTGGATTAATGAATAGAAAAAACGTCGCAGAAACTACTTATACACGCAATTTGGGTTCCCCAGATCAATGCCGTTGAAGGGTGATTGCTGATGGCAGTGATCGATAGAACTAGGTGAGAGACAGGCGAAACGAAGGACGCCCATGGTGTGGTGGTGAACGCGTTACTCCCCGAAAAGGACAATAACGTGTTCGTTTCCCACCGCATACACCTGCGGTGTGGAGTTTTGCAAATATCGCAGCATCTTTGTGGTCACACATGTTATAAATAAAGTTACAACAGTGTTATTAAGTAATGCACATGTGATGAAAAGGTTTTTTCATGCCTCAAGTTCAAAAAATTTAGTAGCGTTGAATAAAACGGCAAACGTCGTCACAGCGAGAATTGTCCATACAGCTCCTCCTAAAAGGAGGAATTAAAATTGAGGAAAAGTTGAAGGGATTGTGGTAAGTCGCGACACTACAACGAACAAAATATGTAATTTTAGAATGAAAAAATCATTAGGGGTATTCGAATTTAATATTTAGTACTGATACTGGCCTGCGTTGCAAAGTCTCTTGCTGCGTCTTGGTTGACAAACTGCCAAGTAACGTTCAATTGTCACCGAGACGGTGATGTAGACGCTACCCGTTTGTGAGATATGCGAAAGAGCGAACGCGAACCTAGAAATTTTTTTTTCTCCTTTTCTTCTCCTTAATGCTTTAGTATTAAAAATTCCTCTGCTTTGGTGGGTTTTACCTTTATTTGAAAGGTTTTCTATGTAAATCATCACATTTTATTATTCGATTTTGCATCATTCATTTTCACATTTACGGTGCTTTTCCCAACACCTCTTGCACCCGATTTGTTTGCACGCCCCCGCATTCGTCATACGTGAAGGTCGATGAAATTTCCTTGTGTAGGTTCGGCTGTTGCTAGAGGATTTCTGTTTTTTCCATGAATGTTATTGAACACTTGTCTGCTCGATTTTCCCTCGAGTCCTGTGATAGCTGCACTAGAGCGGCCCGGTGTGGATAATTTTCCAAACCTAGAGAAATGGAAGGTTAAGTGAAACTGGAGTGGGCTTGAGGAAGCGCCATGCTCGTGATGAACAGCATCATTACCTCGAGCTAGTTGTGTAGCGGACTGGGCTTATTAGATCGTTCTTAGAGTTGTACGTCGACCGAGCACACATTCACTTCGGTGGCTATCCAGGAATTGTTCAAGTCGAAAGGTTGCAAGTTTCTCTTATTCGCATCAGTTGCCTACGGTGAATACCGAAGAACGACCTGGAAGAGCTATTTCGAAATTCTAGAAAAATTCTCGCTGGACCAGCACTTGATGTGTTGCAGGAGAGATAAAGATTGGTCTACGCTGTAAGCGCGGCCGAATCCACACATAACATCTACGGTTTCGTGGCCGAGGGTTGAAAGACGATAAGACAAATGGAAAAATTAACGGAACTCGTAGGGAATGTGAAGTGTAACCACTTGAGACTTTAAATTTTTAGGTAAATATATCTATTTAACCATATAGCGTATTAGGTCTGCTGCATCACCATCGAGCCAATAAGCAGATGTTACGTTGCCGTACTGAAAGAATCTGAGCTGCAAGAAAGCAAAAGTCTCGCCAATACGGAAAGGCTGGTGAGTGGATTTATGATGAAGAACTAAGAATGCCATGGTACAGGCAGCTTTGAATTGTCTCACTAGACCAGCACTGGAAATGTTAATGTGGAATAAAGACGATGGATCTAGGAGATGCCGGCTAATACGTCCACAACCTCTGCCATCTCAATGGATGGCAGTGATATAGCAATAAAATTACTTGAAGATATGATGTGTTATGCATGATTGGAGAGTGCGTGTGGCGCAGTGGTTGGAGGCGCCACTGCAACACACACGTGGAATTGAACTCTGCGCCGATGGTCTACGAAGCCTTCTATCCCTCTGGTGTCGGCAAATTGGTACCAAACCTGTCTGGAAGGATGGCAGAATTGGCTCGATAGGCCACCGCGAGTCATTGCATAGGCCAGACATGCATTCAATCACCTCAAAACGATGTTAAATGAAGTGGAATGCATGGCGCATTCCTCAGAGATTGACCAACGCCTAGAGCTTTATCCTTTTTCATGCATGAATGGTGAGGATTAACGAGTGTCTAAGTAGTAGTTATACTTCAACGGCATCTATAGTTAATTACAAAGTGACGGTCTCCTGCATTTACTAGTAATTTCAACAGTTTTGCTATTTGGGAACCTCCTCTTTCCTTTGCAAATGTATAATTTCGGGGTTTTTTCAGTCTAAACTCCGAGCATCAATATTTTCGAGAGTAGGGAAATGTGGTTTGCAAAGTGGTATTGGTTCATCTCAGGTTCTTGCAAATAAAACAGAAGTTTGACATTTTCCATCCAAATCCTGGGGCTGAGAGCGAATCAGTGGTGGGAATGGCTTTCACTTTTCTAGCATCATATAGTTACTATCTGGCAGGTGTTAACGACATTGGGAGGCCAGTATGTTTTCTGGGACACTAGGGAACGATAAACTTCTCTAATCAGAAAATTACCATCCACACGGAAATGGTGCTATAGCGCTCATATTACTCTTCATGGTTCATAGAGATGCACCTTGAATTGTTCAAGCAAGTAATTTTTAACTGTGAAATATTTACTATATATGATTTACCCTCATGATGTTTTGGCACAAGAATAGCTGGAAAGGCTGCATTTGCTGTGTTTAGCATTTATTCGTCTTCTATCCCCCGAGAGGTCGGCATATTCTTCAGACGTTCGAGCCGAAAAGTTGATAGACACAACAACTAGTGCAAATCTGTCACAATTTTGGGTAAAATCAAAAAAGTTTTCATAGTTCAGTGGGCGAAGTTTTTTCCGCGTTTCTCCTTCGTTCGCTGGAATTTTTATGAGCGATAGAATTTAAGAAAACTGAGAAGAAAGAAAAACTGCACCAACGCGAAAAACGATGCCACTGACGCGTAAGACTCAATAATTCATAAGGAACGAACGGTTGACAAAAGATGACTTAGGTCCTACAATTTATGCAGAGCCAAGAGCCAAGATCCAGGAGCCAAGACTTTTTTCTTGGCTCTTGTAATAACGAAAAGAAAAAGCAGAGGACATGGTGGGTAAGTTGCTTTATTGTTTGTTTGTTGCGAGTGAATCTCCGTTGAACACTCGCCATTTCGTAGTGTGAAAGGATAGTGGAGAGGAAGAAAATTTTCTGCCAATTTTGATTACAAAAATGAAAACAAAGGCTGAGAAAAGTGTAATATTTTTTGGAAGTGTTGAACTTTATCGCTTTTGTTTTAAGCTATTCTTTCAATAACATTGATTAATGCTCAGAAATCAATAACCCGAAGGTTGGTAGTCTTACAGTATTCGGAATGTTATAGAACGATTTCATCACCTGTGTTGATCGCACTTCTACTGCACACATAAATGAAGCGTGCAACATCCGTCACATTCAGAAACATAAGAACACATCAAAAGAAGGGCACTACGCCTTGTTATTTCATAACCACTTTTGTTTAGAAATTTGTGAATTGTTTTTGTCCCAAATTTTAGTTGATATCCAAAATCAAAGAAAAAAATTTCTTAGTCGTATGAATCCCATAATCGACGAAGAAGAAGAAGATGATGATCAAGAAAAAGAAAAGAAAAAAAAGGAAGGAAAAGAAGAAAGAAAAAAAGTAGTAACGCTTAGAGTCGTAATTAAGCTGCGAGGTTCGCAGAATTTGTTCTGCAGCGTCGCTTTTCGAATAAAAAAGTAATTGTCAGATGTTTTTGTAGGATAGCAACGTCACTCGTTAGGAAGGAATTTAAAGCAGAAAAAGAAGAAAATGTTTCAGAAGCGCACCACTTCCATTTGACTAAATAAATAAACCTGTATGCTCTTGCTAAAGATGTGAAGAATTCTATGGCTTGTTCTATACCGGTAAAGTTGATTACGAGCTGAGATACTTTTGATGGATTCTAGAAAGCTTAGTTACTCTCGGCTATTTGCAGCCTATACATGGATCGTGGATGGGATGAAACAATAACCTAGTGAAAATGAGCTTTAACCTAACACTGTCTTATTTGGCGTGTTAAACTGTCCTTAATCAGTTTTCCGAGAATTGGACAGCCACAGAACTGGAGTTCTCCTGAACGAGTCCTAGTCACACGATAGCACACCTCCTTCGGATTCATGAGAACCGACAGCAGCCGGTGGTAAAATGTGACAGCAGCACTACCACATATATTTCAGGATTTAAGGGAAAAACCATGCAACCTTCAAAATTTCAATACGGACAGAAAACGACAGAATGACATGCTGAAGCACAGTGAGCAGACAAACTTATCCTATGCATGACTATTGAAGAACAGACAAATGAGGAACATGTTTTGACACCTGCATGACATCTGTGAGCAAATTGAGCTTTATCTAAATTCTGGCGCGATATAACCTGAAATTAAGGTGTGAGCGTAGCCTAGTGGTAGTGGTTCACTATGAGCAAGGTCGCCGTCACATCGGACCACCGACCCACCAAGTTTCCCATCATTTCGGGTCGGGCAAACTAGTATCGAGCTTGTCAGGTATTTCAATCCTAGTGAGGAGAGCTTCGTACCATAGCGATCTCGGGACTCGAGAAGAACGCGACTAGAATTCATCTACATTCATTACAAATGCGAAAATACATACACTTATACACAATGAATGTAATGTTGGAATATGTAGCAAAAACATAAACTTTCATAGAATCATTTGTATATCAAGAAAAAATTTCTTGCTCAAAATGATAGAAGAGCTTTTGTTTCACTCTTCAACGGTGCATAATCATGGATGGGTGAGGTTCGTCGAGATAAAATTGGAGACAGCAGCGGACTGTTTACCCTCCACCAGGTCACAACAGATGAGAAGAAGACCGATGTATCAAAGCGGAAGCTCATCTATAGTAAAAGTAAACCTCTAAGAGCTACTTGTGAACACCTTGAAGTTAAAAACAGTAAAAAGGTATTATACCAAAAATGTGATGCTGCCCATATCCCTTATGAAAGTTGGCTCCACTGATTGGCTTCTGGCGAATGAAGTTTCTGGGGCCAGCAAGACTTAGTTACTCGACGTCTAACCAGTGGTAACGGCGATTGATCGTAGATATATTTAAAATTTATGATTTTTGACGACTAAATTGCCGTAATATTTATTTCCTTATTGGAGAACTGCTATGAAAGTTTGTATATGACAAAATCATCAATGAATTCATGCTCACCGTAGATAGGTCAGCCAGGCAACGTACAGATTAAACGCCTGTGTATATTCAATGATATACTCCATGGCGTAGATGAAGAAAGCGGTGATCAGAAGGCAGGAATCGAAGACGGCCAGTGCCGTCAGAAACAAATTGTTCGGATTTCTCATCGATGGCCTGAAAACCGCATTCAGCTTGTTCAACAGCGAATTCCAATACTCAATCATGAGACCGCTACAGTACTCAAATAAAAAACCTCTCAATGGTTCTGAATTTAACTGAGAAGTCTTCGGAAGGTGCTCCTCTATCAAGATCCCTTGGTAGAAATCTCTTTTAATATACTCTCTTTAACTACCAAAAAAAATTCTTAGCGATTTAATTTAGAAGAATGAACCTTGTAAGAATAAGTGCAGTCGATGCATTTCCGAATAAGCCAAACAGTCCTATCAAACTTCCGACGACACTGATGAGGAAGAATTTCACCTGAAATTTCGTTTTTGTTCGGAGGAAGTCACTAAAGGATTTTAGTTTCAACCTGATTTTATCACTCCTGAATATATTTTTACCAACCATTGCTTGTAGATGGGGAAAAACGGGAACCGTGAAGAGAAAAGTTGAATAAAACGTGCAACGCAAAATCCTTGAGTTTTTGAGCAGATTGTGAGAAAGGTTATACAATTTGACTAATAAAATCATTGAAGATTCGATACAATATAGCAGCAATGAAAGGATAGGTAAAGCTGTCGGGGTTGATCAATACCTGAGAAACGCACCATGCATTCGAATTTATTAAGCATCACAACGTTAACGTTTTATTTGCTGTCTATTATAATTTTTCATTGCAGAGTATTACGTGTGAAATAACCATAATGGTGCTGAGACATTTGCAAAACTCCGGACCGCAGGTGTCTTCGGTGGGGAACGAATTAGCGCTATTGCCGTATTACCCTTTGCGCGTTCACCACCGCACTATGCGGATCCTCCGTTTCGACTCGTTTCCTTCCAAAACACAAAGAAAACGATCGCATAAATTCGTACATGCGAAAGTTTAAGTAAAATTGTTTTAACTCCCACGTCCGACTTTCCATTAACCTCGGCATTCTTTGAACAATTCTTTCCACTTCTGCTCAGCAAACACGAGCTGCTATTCCACTTCCCCACTCACGTAAAAGCTGACGTTTCGGCGGATTTCGCCTTTCTCAGAGCCTGGAAAGGTAACGTCGAAAGCAACCTATTTGGCCAAAGGCCTTTAAAACCAAACAGAGAAAACGCCAAGCCAAGATTTCAATCACATTGAACACAGCTCCGCATACTCACCGCTTTCTATGAGTCTTCCACTGAGTATATCGTGTGAAGAAAGAGCAACCGCACAGAATTCACTTCGAAGCGTAATGTGCTCTTCCCATCAAAATAACAGGTTTATATACTGCCCTATACCACGCGTGATAATGAGGCGTTCTTCCCTGAGACTCATTTTCAGATCTCTGGAATTAATCCAGAGTGCCTCGAGAGTTTTGCGCGCTTGTGTTCTCGAATCTTGCGCGAGCATCGTGACACGTACTTCAAAGTCCTCCCCGTTATGTCTCTGGGTTCTATGCGTGCCTAGCGGGGTATTTGGTTTATTTTTTCCGGCTAGGTGTTCCTTTATGCGGAAACAGAGGGGTCTGCCCGTTTCGCCAATGTATTCGTCACCACACGTCTTACAGGAGATCAGATAAACTATACCCGAGCTCATGCAATCACCGTCTTTACCACTGCGGCAAATTACGCAATTTTGCGTTGCACATAGACGGTCATATAGGCGGTTACGAACTAGCTGGCTGCTCAGATTACTCAGTGGTATTTCAACTACGTTTACCGAATTCTCTAGACCCGCCCTTCATAAGCAGCGTTTTATAGCTGCACTTACATCATTTAAGATGAAGGGCAGTATAAACGGGACCTTGTTGTCGCTAGAGTTATCGTTGGGGTATCTATCGTTTTCTCTACACCTATCCCGAGCTACAGCTTCGTAGCCATTGCAAATGGCTATTTGCCGCGCCAAGTTCCGGGACTCCTCTCTCTTCTCTCTTTCCGTGCACACGTTGGTTGCTGCTCGAAACGTGTTTATTAAAAGCGCTCTTTTCGTGTGAGAGAGGTGAGAAGAGAGGTACTGCACCAGGATGTTTTTACTACTTGGCTTTCCGCACCATTTCATAATGTAGCCATTTTCTGATAGGTGAATTTGTACGTTCAAAAATGGAAGCCATTTTTCCTTCGGCTTTTCTCGGGTGAATTTGATATACTCTGACTGTGCGTTTGACAATTCGAAACATTTGTCCATTTCCTCTTATGTCGAGCAAAAAACAAAACAGTCGTCTACATATCTACAGAAGAGTAGCCGCCCGAGGTCAATCACCGGTGCTTCCATCTTAGACATAAACGCAGTGGCGAGACTTGGTGCCAGTCGTAGTCCCATTGCCAACCCTCTTATTTGAGCGTAGTACTTTCCGGACCATCTGAAGATTGAGCAGCTCAAGCATTCTTTTAAGAGTGCCATTAACTGCTCTATCTTAAAGCCATACATGTTTATTTCTCCTTCGTGTTGCATAAGGAGTTCGAATATTGCTTGCATTGCGGAGTCATTCGACACGCTTCTATAAAGGGCGGTAACGTCGAAGGACTCCATCAAGTACGCGCTGCTGGGCTGCGCAGCACGTAGACGATCCAGAAACATTTGGGTATTCGTAAGATGGGCTGGAATGTGTTTCAACAACTGGTTAAATATTAGGATTAAAAGCCATATTATCCTGTCCGTTGGCCCGTCTACACAGCTAATGATAGGTCTAACCTTAAATAACGATGGATCGGTGGACGCAAGATCATCGCTGGATACTAACTTATGATTAGTGGAGGATGATTAGTGGATTACTTAGTGGAAACCTCATAGAAAGCGGTGAGTGTGCAGAGCTGTGTTCAAAGTGATTGAAATCTTGGTTTGGAGTTTCTTTGTTTGGTTATGGAGGCGTCTGGCCGAGTGAGTTGCTGTCAACTTGACCTTTCCAGGCTCTGAAGAAGGCGAAATCCGCCGAAACGTCAGCTTAATCGTGAACAAAGAATAGTAACACCTCGCGTTTGCTCAACAAAAATACGAAGAAAACTAACTTATGAGTTTTTATAAGTGCAAGACGGGACATGTTGGTAATTCAATTTTTAGTTGAGAGATAACTGATGGTTTTAAATCAACAACCCTTGCCATTTTGACCCAATCGTGGTTCAATTTTCGGTATTAACTTTTAAACTCCTTCTCAGATGATGGGCGATAAAGCGAAGCATCTTCAAGATACTTTTTCGTTATCTCAACATCCAACTGATGAGGAATTACGAAAAACTCTCCGCCCTTATCACTAACGGATAGTCTTACGTTTTTGTTGCCTTTGTTGTTTTGTTTTGCCTTGTATTTTAATAGAGTAAACTGGATGCGAATTACTTTTTCCATTTTGGAAACTAATTAACGTAGCTGAAGACCAGTAATAAGCTGCTAATTAAATTCGTTATTCATTCTGAACGAGCCGCATTCATTTTGTGGATATCGATTTCCATCACCCCCATTGTTTCCCCCTCCCTAATCTTTTAAAATCTACTAAATCACCACTGATTAGATATAAGGCATTATTTTTCTTTTTTATTATTTAGTCACTGGATATCCATCAACTGCGTAACATATGAATATCTAAATATTCACCTGTTTCTTAGTTTTAAACCATCACTTACTTACTATTACTATTATTACTACTATTAGGAGCGCGTGTGGCGCAGCGGTCGGAGGCGTTCCGCAACACATGTGGAATCGGTCTCCACGCCCATGGCCCCCAAGCCTTCCACTTCTCCGGGGTCAGCGAATTGGTACCGAACTTGTTTGGGAAGGATAGCAGCGCTGGCTCGACACATCGGTAGGCTACTGCGGGTCATTGTAAAGGCCAGATGTGGATTCTATCACCTCCAACGATACTTAATGAAGTCGAATGCATAGCGCATCCCTCAGGGATTGTTTAACGCCTAGAACTTTATCCTTCTCATTTACTATTATTACTATTAAGTTTTGTTGACAATTCAAAAATGCCTTTCCCATCATGAAAGTAAGCAGCGTTTCAGTGTAACGCATTATTATTGGCAAGCACCATTGTAGAAAACAATCATATTTCTCCATCCTTTTACCCAAAATAGTGAAGAGAAAACAGTTTTTTGACATAATATCCAGATAAGATCATCACTATGGGCCACATCAATCTAAGTACTCATGATTAAGGTATAGTGGTCGCAAAGAATGTCGCAATTCACTTATTAGATTTCGAAATTAACGACATACTTTTACAAACGACGTATCATATAAGATTGGAAGCCTCCCTTGAAGGTACTCAAGTAGGAGTTGAACTCCCACAGTGCAACACAGTTTGACACCGTCTGTAGCTCACTCGACTTCCAGATACAATGAGGTGGAAGTCCAGTGGTAGAACAGAGAGACTGTTTTCTACCTTCGAGATAATACTCCTTCCCTATCCATGCTCCCAGATTTTCTTGGATTAGCAAACTAATGCGAGGTTGGTTTCTAACTTTATTCGGCAGCGTTATAATGTTTTGCTCTTGTTCTTTTTCTGCTTCTCCTTCTTCAGAGCAGAATTGATTTGAGTCGATTTTCCAGACACGTTCGTGTTCGCAATGGAGTCTTCACTGTCGTCTCGAGTCGAATCCGAGTCAGGTTAATGATCTTAGAAAACATTAATCGTTTACACAAAAGATGGATGAAGGTCGGTTTTGAAAAATGTACAATAAGACTTTTTTCACAAGATGCAGCTCAAATCCGGTAGGATGTACGTAGCTCCATGTTTCCATCCGGGGACACACGTATGCGTATGGCACTAGCTAGGAGTATTGATTAGATAGTAATATCCTATTACGGCTTTCGGAGTTTTAGGGAAAGACAATATTTCCAATTCAGCAATTTAGGGGCCAAATGGAAACTATGCCGAGGCTCGTGTGATTCTTCTTAATTCAGTTTATTTGCGTATAGGATGATTCAAGTAATATTCATAGTAAGCAAGAAAAGCTATAACATAGTTAACAATACGAAGCCGTGCGCATCGAAATCAACTCTTAATTTAATCATAGAATTCGACTTTTCGCATGAAAGAGCAGTCATTGGTTGCTCGTTCATGACTGACAGCGTCAGGAATTAATTATGTATAGTTATTTAATAGCACTATTGCAGCGTTAAAATAATGTGCACAATTCACGAAGCGGCAAATAGTGATTTAATTGCAGAGCACGGTAGTTGGATGAGATAAGAAGCGCGATTTTTAAAAAAAAAAAACAAAGGCAACTGCTAGTGAACTCGTTACTTTTTACAAAGATTCGTACAATATGCACAGGTAGTTCGATTCCCGTGATTACCTGTGTATCTTAAATTGTGTTGCGATCACTAACTTTTATTGGAGACTCAAAATTCAAGCTTAAAAAAAACGTTATTTGCAGTCTATTGTAAGCAAGATGAAGAGGAAACTACAACAACTTTTCCTTTATCCTTCACGTTCTAACCAGTTCACTTATGTATTTCTCATCAATCAATGAAATTTGTTTAATATTTTTTAGATCGATCGTCATTTAAGTCTGCACTGATAATCAATACATTTCTAGATTATCAACCTCTTGTTAGGTAAAAAGTTCCGGAAGGTACTTATTTAATGGTTCTAGACAGATGAATTTCTGTGGGATTTAATAACAGACGTAAGAACAATGTTAATAAAAACAGGAAATACATGAAAAAAACAGAAAAAATGAAAAAGTAGAGAAAAATAGAAAAAATGCGAAAAATCTAGGCCTAACATTCTAAGCGATTAGAGATCAGGTAAAATATCACTGAACCGTCGTTAATAACGGTTAGCAACGCCGCCACTAGTCATTTTCAATTCGACCAAAAGCTTTGCGGAAGAAATTTATCCATTATCATTTGAATTTATGTATCTACAATCGTATATACTTAGCTCACTTACAAGATTACCAAATTCAAACATAAAATAGGAAGTAAAATACCAGCCTCAAGGTAGTCATGTGGTTCCAGTCCACACTCAAAGGAGTTGTTCGAATTGTTATCCATTTGATCGAGTTACCCTCTCATAATACCTGAATGAAAAACCTTCTCACCAGTAGAACGTATTTCAGCTAGCGATGACCGAAAAAAAATCGGAAGTCGAAGAAAAGATAAACGAAATGAATTCTAAAACTTTGGTTAACATATAATGGACCACGTATGCAGAAATGTTTACATGCTGGTTCAGTGATTTAAAGGGGGTTTTGTAGGCCACTTTCTATATTCTACGAATAGTTTGGCAAACCACATCATCACCGACGGTTTATTGCCTCATTGAGGGTGGGAGATGTTTTTGTGTCGGACTGCCATGTAGAGCAGTGAGCCCCTAGCATGGACTCCAAAGCTGGGAAGGGGTCCAACGTTTCCATCCGGAAGCTCAGATAGGTGAAAACAAATACTAGGAATCGCCACCACTTTGGAATCAAACTTGTCGCATGTGGCAAATCTCCCTCTGATCCACAAGGATGGTTGCTGCGTGGAATAGTGACGACCTGGGAAAGACTTTGGTTAGCCTGACCTCCGTAGTCCAGAGACCGCAATGGCTAAATCAACACATCTCCGGAGAATGGAAATTATGCTGAGGTCCGCACAACCGGTGAAGGCGGGCCATCCAACTTCTGTCCAAGTAAGTGAGCAGTTTGTTAAACATAGACGGGCATAGCCCTGAAGTTTTTTTCTACACATGATAATTTACAAAAAACCTTTTTTGGACGTGTTCATTTCACGACGAGAGACAAGTGACGTTTAAAGAAGCATGCAGAACATGGTATGATCAAAGAACAGGCTCAGAGATGCTTCTACTTGAACACTGAAATTCGAAACCTTGGAAGAGCTTTTCGCTAGGATAAGATTATAGATCCTGAGAAGTGGTCTTCATAGTAATTCGATGATCACATGCGTCGATCAGTGTGCTTCAGTACAATCTGCCATTCGAAACAGTCACCAAGCCTTGTTCAAACGGTTTATTTGTTCTATAACTTACAATTTACAATTCACACATACATAAAATATCAATTCCGCATAAGACTTAGTAATAATAACTAGTTACAATAATGATAATAAGAATAAAATTTTTCAGTCCTCGCCTGCCATCGAAATCAACGGTGGTCACCTAGAAAGCATAAACACGTAGCCGAAACTTTTACACTCTTCACGTATAACTTCTAATCCTTATCTACAACTAACAGTCTTAACTCCATCTGTATCACCTGTAGTACCGTTGGCCGTCGAGTGACTCAAGCGGGCGTCAGTAAATCTTCCATTTTTCCCTATCGCGTGCAACATTAGCACAATGGGTTTTGCTCGCTGTAGGGACTCGTCGAGCATCATATCTTTGTTCTAGGCTTTTCATGAAGAACTCTCACCATCGGGTCGCTGATGTCGGCGCGTAAACGACGAAGATTCTCAAAGACGGAATTGATTTACATTTTTTTGTCGCAAACGTCCAATTCGGGCTGTAAGTTGTTCGAATAAATCGATGTTCATGGAGAAACTCGTGTTGACGAGAGCGCCGACTCCGCCGACTTCTCCACTGTCGCATGTTCCGAGGAACAGTTCTTTTCCGGTGTCATCGACGGCGTTGAAAGGTTGGCGTCTTCTCGTCTCGGCCAGGCTGACGATGTCTTACCTTATCTTTCTTGCTTGCAGGAGCAAGTCTTCTATCGAGGACTCGGATGCAAGTGTACGTGCATTGTAAGTACAGTTCGTCACCATAGTTCTTTGAAGTCCAGGTAGCTTCCATTAGCCCTAAGGTTTTAGCAGCCTCTCCGTTCTCGTCCTACTCAACGCTGCGAAATTGGAGGCTCTTCCGGGCTCAGGGGAATGAGGCGCGTTTTTTTTTTTACTGTGTTTAGCATTTTTGATACCCACGTATAGCCTGCTGGGTTCTGTACGTGGAGGCTGGGAATACTCACAGGTAGCTTGCCAGGCTCTTCCAGAGTGGACATGGAGCTTTTTTGTTGGAGGCGACTCCTAACCACCTCCTACATACTTCCCAGTCACTTGATTGCAGGCCGAGCTGACTCGTAGAATACAATCCGCATAAGCAAGAACGCACCCACACACGCATGCATGAATACGCTTGGCAAATACAGAAAGTTTGTGCCAAATCAGCGCAGCAGAAACAAGGAGTCTATTCCCTGGATCCACCTGCCTCTCAGAGATGCAAAAATCGCTTTTGGTCTGCGATTAACCCCTATCCGCCACCCGGGGACGCGCCACGTAGCCTCGCGACTAACCGGCTCGAGATCGCTCATATGAGGGAGATCCGCGGAATAGTCTTCACTTAAGACTTTTAATTGTTGCACACAATAAATAACTCAGAAAGGCCACTGCTAAAACGTGCTAAAAATAATGTTTTGTACAACAGCAGTGCTAACTTTTCTAGCAGCTACATTATCCTAGGACGCGTGTGACGCAGTGGTAGGAGGCGCCCTGCAACACGCACGTGGAATTGATCTCCGCGCCCATAGCCCACCAAGCGTTCCATACCCTCGAGGTTGGCAAATTGGTACCAGACTTGTCTGGGGAATAGCAGCACTGGCTCGATACATCGGCAGGCTAGCGTGAGTCATTGTAAAGGCCAGATATGTAGTCAATCACCTCAAAACGATATTTAATGAAGCCGAATTCATTGTACATCCATCAGGGATTGATCAATGCCGAGAGCTTTGTTTTTTATTTATTCTTTCACATTAGCTTATTTTCTATCTTATTACTCTGTGATAACTTTGCACCAATCCACACATCTATCCATTATTTTAAACCCCTAGTCCCAATTTCATCATTGAATTGAGCAGCCGACGGTGTAGAAGCTCTCCCGCATGCAATATAAAGCAAGTGCACATCCATCTTGGAGACGCCAGGCGAGATTTTCCGCGCGTGCTCACTGGATATCTTCCATGAATTTCCAACAGCTGCCAGCAAGACAGATCGTTCGCCTCAATAGCTTTCTAGCCAAGGAAGGACTTCTGCATCAACGCGTCGGTGTAGAAGTGCCTTGTTCAATTTAGCAAATCAGATGTGAAGTGAGAACTTCAAAACCACACACTTTGCACGTCTGTAGTTATAGAAAGGTTGCTACCAGTATGTACCCAAATTCAACCAAAATTTTGTAGGTGTAGCCAACTCTCGTGCACAATTTAAATAGCGCGAAACCATACTTGTGCCTCTTTATGCGACATACTGGTGAAAGACGACTCTACCTCTTAATAACACGATGGTTTTTCCAGTACATGCGTAATTTCCAAGGCTGAATATTTAGTTGCAATTTTTGTTGATAAGGTTGATTAGTTGCTTAACCTTTTCTACCCTGTCATGTCAGTCACAAATAGCAGTGACGACCAAGTCAAGATCCGCCAAAAGGCTTTGAAGCGTATTTCTTCTTACCACGTCGGTCGAAAAGGATGGCGCACAAGCCCATGATGCCAACTCCAGTAGGCCGTGTGGTGTTGAACGGTGTCTGTTTTAAGGCAAAGAGTGGTGAGTCTTTTCATCTCAACACTTTTTGCTCCCCACGACACATCCTCCTGTAAAGCATATCTTGTGCGTCTCTTGTTCTCGCAGCTTCGAAACGTTTTCCATAAATAAATAACAAAAATGTATCTGGTCCGAGCACCGATCTTCAAGCTATCCATTTGTACCATTTTTGCTTTCTCAAGGAGAAAGAAGTTACGTGGCATTACATCAGAGGGTCAGAGAGCACTCGTCACTAACATCGTGAACGGGTTCACCTTTTGTTTCATATTCGTTTTCTTCACTCTATTCAACAAAAAAACACAGGAGATTCCATATTCTTCTCAAATGCAACCTTTTCACTGTCATTCTCGATGAAAACACGACTAAGATCAAAGTTGAAGTTTTCGTCAGCTGACATATTGACAGAGACAGGTGAGAAAGAACGTGAGGAACGAAAAGAAGGAGCCGACGGAGAACGTATAAAATGACGATGACCTGACAAGAAAGCGGACGCCTTACATGGGCTTAGCGGATTTTCTAGAAATTTTCTCAAGCATGGTTTCTCTGCTTGAAACTAAGAGAAACCCACCCACTTATTGAATCTGCCAATTTCTGAATTTATTGAGCGAACTTTGTTTCAACTTTACGAGGTCGAAAACAATAACATCTTTCAGCAAGCACATCTCAGTTCGTGGTAAATATGACCAATTGGGCTAAAATTTGAAGCGATTAGGCAAAGCTTACGAGCATGTTAAGATATAAAAAGTGTAAAGTTATTTAGTTGCTTAAAATTAACCGGAGTTTTTAGAACGATATCATCATCCATAATGTAGGGTACCCAAAGTACAATTCATGACGAGTAATTTGCCGTTTTACTTTCATTTGCGGTTGTCACTGTGGGTCAGTACTATCGCATGAGACTCAAAAGATTGACTTTCTATAAGCTTTGGCATAGATGGTTAATATATTTATCTGTGTGGTCTCATAAACTAATTTCTTCCCAACGGTTTACCTCCTCATTGTAGCTGGGAGATGACCTTGGGTGTTGGACTGCGATGTACAGCAGGAGGATTCGTCCTCCCGGCAGGGTCTCCCAAGCTGAAAAGGAGTCCGGCGTTTCCAACAGGAAGCCTAGCTAAGGATAAACGAAAACCAGGATCCACCACCGTCTTGGTATCAAAGATGCATGGTGGTAGATCACCCTCTGATCCACGAGGGCTGCGACTGCCTGTCGTGGTGACGAGCTGGGGTAGACTTTGGGCAGGCTGTCCTCGGGTTTCCAGGAAACTACAATAGCTTAACCAGCAAATCTCCGAAAAATGATGATTATGCTGGAGCCCACACAACTAGTGAGGACGGGCCGTTCAAGTATCATGTATCAAGTATAAATTGATCTTCTTTAGCTGATGCGAGGGTGGTATGGGTCTTCGTTGTCGTTGTCGTTGTTGTTGTTGCTGCTGTTGTTCTTGCTGATCGATGGCCGACGTTTCGGCGATTTCGCCTTCCTCAGAGCCATGCTGTCACGTTAGTACCACTCGTATAAGTTTATAAGATAATAGATAAGATCATATCAATAAATATATCGCAAAACATAAGTACCAAAATCCTTTCAAAATCCAATGTGACAGGTGAAATATGGTAAAATGTACCATAAAGTAGCAAGGTTTTATCTCTAAATCAATAAGGCAAGGCCTCTTCTATATTTTAAATCGCAGAAAAACTCACGGTTTTTTGGATTCTATGAAATCAGCAGTGGTCATCTATGTGATAATCGGGAAAGGCGAGAGAAGAGGAAAATGAAAACAGAGACAAATGTTTTACGCCAGTGGAGTAGCCACAATGAACCGAATACAGAGCTAGACGAACGGAAGACGATAATCAAAAATTTCTTGTGGAAAATATTATCACTTTTTGTGATAAATATTCAGAATTCACATGTTCTGCGAAATCCAGCACCTCTTTTACTCTTTCATATTCTCCATCCGCGGGATCCGTCGGATTTTTCCATTGGTTTGCCTACCATTTGAGGATTTTTGGTCTTCTGTACGGACATTATCGTTGAATGCTGATTGTGTTGATTTTTTTTTATCAATTTAAGGAATTACTCCGCCAGGGCTTTTCTGGGCCGTGTAAAATGACAGGTAACTTCCCAGAGAAGTCTAGCAACAATTTGCCCACCACAGAGCGATAGTGGGCGGTTAGTCCGACGTGCCATCAAAGCGGTAGGCGTGGTGAGCATGTTGGAAATTGTCGGTTTTTCGAATCGGAGGGAGTCTCTCCCTAATTTACCACCCATGAATGGAATGGAAGCCTAGTTGGGACAAAATGCCTGGAGTCCCTAGCATCTGCTCTTGATCTCGCATTTTTATTGCTACAAAGGAAAGCAACGCGAAATATCAGTAGTTGCTGTGCTGTTAGTTATCAGTAACGGATGAACGTTCATTGTTAACCTGCCGAAAAAAACGGTGAGAAAGGTCTGAGATCTCTTTATGTGGTAGCAAGGGAAAAACAGGCTACGAAACCACCACAGAAAAAATTGAAGGAAAGGAAAGACGAAAAAATACCAAATTCTCGTTGGAGATGGAGTTTGGATTTTTTTCAGGTTATAGTTTTTTTTCACAAAAGGAGTTCTTTGTGTAGAATTAGAAGACCAACTGGTTTAAATTGGGACATTTACATGTCAATTTACGAGCTAAACCTATTACAGAGACGTAGAGTGCTTGTTGCTTTTACAATTATTATTTCGCACTATATAGAATACGAAATAAATTCTTGAAAAAGGTTTTACCAAGGCAGTTCTTGCTCGTTTCTTTATAAATGGCATGAAACACTTTCTTGTTTGATGAGAACTAAACGGTGCGAAAAGTGAAAAAAGAAAGAACAATAAAGTAGGAAGAACAAGGAATGAAGAGTAGAGATAAAAGAAAAGAAGAGAAACAGAAAAAAAGAAAGAGGAAAGAAAGAAGAAGAAAAAAGAAAGGAAAGAAAGAAAGAAAGAAGTAAAGAAAAAAGAAAGAAAGAGAGAAAAAAGGAAGGAGGGAAGAAAGAAAAAACAGAAGAAAGAAGGAAAAGAAAGGAAGAAAGAAAGAAAAGAAAGAAAGAAAGAAGGAAAAGAAAGGAAGAAAAGAGAGAGAGGAAGAAAAGAAAAGAAAGAAAGAAAAAAGAAAAGAAAGGAAGAAAGAAGGAAAAGAAAGGAAGAAAGGAGGAAAGGGAGAAAGAAAGAAGGAGAAGAAGGATAGAGACAATAATTATGTAAGGCTTGTCGACTGAACAGTTAGTGACTCTCGTAAAACAGTGTCTTTGCTGTCAATTTTTACTTACTGTCTACTATTTTTTAACGGCGGGGCATTATGTGAAATATAACCATAATTTTGATGAAATAATTGCAAAACTACGGACCACTGGTGCCTGTGGTGGGGATAGAACATGCTATTATCTTACCCTGGAGCTAACGCATTCACCACCACACCATATGAGTTTTTCGTTTCGTCTTTCTCTCAGCTATGTTATTAACCTATAAGCGCCATCAGCACTCAGCTGTCAACGGGATTGATCTGGGAAACACAAATCGGCATGAACCCAGTTAAGCTGAAGCTACGGTATAAATCACAATGCCTCAGCTGTTCAGTATTTAGGTGGTCAGGAAGATAGTTTGCACAAATTAGAGGGTTGGGCATAGTACAGCGCTTAGCACCAAGGCTTGCCATTGCTTTAACGTATAAGGTGGGAGTCCAGTTCTCTTGCATCATCCTTTACCCTATTGTTGATACATACACGGCTGCTTTCTCGCTTGTTCACGCAAGCACAGACGAACAAGGGCTTTGAATTGTTAAATAGACAGCGGAGTATATAAAATTTACTCGAGAAAGACCAATTGAAAACCGGCTTTCATTCTTAAACATTCAAATAAAGCTCTCAAAAAGTGGCTATATGACAAATTGGTGTCGAAAACTAAGTAGCAAAAATATACTAGTGCGCTGCCTTTCCATCCTTCTCACGTGAAGAAAGTCCTCAGCAAAAACGTGCATCCAGTAGCTATAAATGCACGCACAGGAAAAGAGGAAAGGAAGGAATCGGTAAACTTGGCACAGAAAAGTAGCCATTTCCAATGGCTAAGAAGCAGAAGCCATGAGTCAGACCAAAAAGTAGGGTTGTACCCCAAAATAATGCTTTAGACTTAAGTAAGATCTTTTTCATACTACTCTTCATACTGAACGAAATAAGTTACGCTATTAAGAGATGCACAAGAGGGAATGGCCGTAAAAATTCTGTGGCGGTTATTGACCTCCCACACAATGCCTTACGCCGTCAAGTAGTTCGCAACCGTCTCTGTTATCGTTTGTGTACCTCACAAAATTGTGTAATCTGTCCTAATGGCAGAGACGGGGTTTGCATGAGCTCAGGAACAATATACCTGATTTTATGTAAGTCATGCGTTGGAGAATACATGGGAAAACTGGTAGACCACTTTGTATCGAAATAAAAAACCATATGCATGGGAGCATTAAAAATCGACGAAGCACTCCTCTGGGTACACATAGGGCACAAAAGTGCAGTGGTGATGAATTTGAAATGACTGCGCAGAATCTAAAATATCAACGCGCAAGGCTGTTGTAGCTCACTTAATTACTTGGATGGTACCAGCGGTCTACCACCTCATTCGTGGCTAGGGTGGTTCCAAGGTGTCGGGCTATGATGTACAGCGCCGGTTCATACCCCAGCGGGGTTTCCCAGGCTGAGAAGCGGCCAGACGTTTCCATCAAGAAGCGCACCTAAGAGTAAACCAATACGAGGAATCACTACCGTCCTGGTATCAAACGAGTCACGTGGTGGCAAATCTCTCTCTAATCCACAAGGGCGGCGACTGCTTAGGGTAGCGACAACCTGGAGCAGACTTTAGAATGGCTGACCTTGGAAATCCAGCGACCACAATAACTAAACCAAGATTTATCCGGAATGGAAATTATGCTGAGGCTCACACAAACAGAAATTCTAAAAGCGACTTGGGTAAATTTTAAAATGTTAAAGGTGAACCTGAAAGACGACCGCTTCTCTAGGTGATTTGGCGTTTTCTCTTAAATTGAGTTTTTGATCTGGGGGGGGGGGGGGTTTCACTTNGGGGGGGGGGGGGGGGTTTCACTTATCATTATTTGCTGAAGAAGTAGTCACAAACCCAATAAAACGCTGAGTAGTTTCTAAATGAAGTGGCATTCATTTATATATTATATGTCCAGTAATGCTACAGATAGTTCGGCGAATAATGAATGAGGTTATCTTGCAAAAAATACGTACAGGATTTGAGGAAGGCGAGGTCGCGGAGACGTCAGCTATCGATCAACAGCAGCAACAACAACAACAACAACAACAACAACAGTGACGTGACAACTTTTACAAACCTCGCATCAACTCAACAAAGGCAGTTCGTAGGTTTATATATAGATATATCGATTATTAATTCTCAGGTATATACGAAATCGGTCTCTTGAGCTACTACGAAAGGATGGAGTGTTTGGTGTTGACCAATCATCTAGGCATGCGACATTCATTCGACTTCATTCGTAGCAGGATTGAACGCACATTTGCTATGACAAGTGAATTTTGGGAGACCGCGAATCCATCAGTCCAGCGTTTTTTCTAACCTTCCGGACAAATAAAATCCAAATTTGGCATCAATTTTTCCGATTTCGGGAGGTTAGAAGGCCTGGTTTACACGGTGCATGAATTTGAACCAGAAGCAGTGTCTATCGCATAAAATCTCTAGCCAGTGGGCTGCATACGTTTGCTTTTTTCCGGAGAGGATATAAATTTTACTAACTAGAAGAACAGTGTAAAAAGCTGCAAAAAATATGATTGACCCTAGTTATTTCACAAAGAAAATGTTGAGCACAAGGAGCTGAGGATGCCGCTTGATAATACGCACAATGTGAGTGGTTCGACTCAGCCTCGGGCCCCGAGCCTACCGTTTCTTCACAATCGGCAATTTGATATTATCATTATTTGGAAACAAAACCATCCGATGCACAATGATCCATGACTGGTGGAGATAAGTACTGAGAACAATGATGCGAAGTCATCCCGGGTTTCTAGTAAGAATGGTCTCGAACAGCATTTAACGACATTCATGAAGAAGTTCAAATCATCGAGCGGTATCCGAATCCCACTATAAGATCCGAATCTCTTCGTCCACGGTGGATGCGAGAAAATCAATGGAGTGAAAGAAATTTGGAATTCGCATGTGTCTAATGTCAGGTAAAGCATAAACGATAAAGGATAAAATTCTCGACGTTGATCTATCCCTGAGGGATGCGCCATGCATTCAACTTCATTAAGCATCGTTTAGAGGTGATTGAATGCATATCTGGCCTTTACAATGACACACGGTAGCCTACCGATGTATCGAGCCAGTGCTGCTATCCCTTCAGACAAGTTTGGTACCAATTTGCACAGCCCGGAGAGATAGAACGCTTGGTGGGCCATGAGCGCGGGTATCGATTCCACGTGTGTCTCAGGGCTCCGTCGACCACTGCGCCACACGCGCCCTTGCTGATGGCAGCTAGTGTAAATAAATAATAAAAAATAAGTGAAGCGTACTAGGCGAAGTACAGTTCCAAGTGCTCAATAATTAGCGGGTCATAAAGATTACTACTGTAAATATAGAAATCACTTTTTGCTACTGAGGAAAATGCAGTTTTTATTTTTAATACCGGTATATTAGTAGTGCAGTTTTACTTTTATTAAATTCTTTTCTAAATTTCCAAAGAGGTCGTTATTTTATAACGCCGAACGTAGCCATTTAATAAGTAGTAAGCTGGTTTTACGTAGTCCAGTACAATTTTCACTGGACCTAGGTGTTTTTGGTGAACTAAGTTGCTTGTCTTTTAGAGTTCCGACATCGATAGGACGTCCTCATATTGTTATCGGCGATGTGGATTGAAGAGAGGGTTTACTCATTCCGAGCAAATCTCCACTAGGGCGTCGGACAGGATTTTCTTTAAAGTAACTTTGTTTCTTGGTGGGCTTCTTAAGCGGAGGTTTAGGAGAATAAACGTTCAAATCATAGGTCGATGACTAGCGACATAATTTCACCATTATGGCTATGTAAAGCATTAAGGAATTAATGACCGTATCAGCTTTTGTTAGAGGACAACACTAAGTTGTTGAATATTTTTCTATGTTGAACTTGCAGAAGAATGAAAGAAGAGACGAATGGTTATGTGTCCGCTAAGTTTTCCTTTTCCTCTCCCAACTCAAATGTCGTTTTTGAATTTGTAATTTGAAAAAAGTAGGAGTATGTAACTCAGTAGCTGCAGGTGTCCTAAAGCACACATATTGTCGTTTTCTTCAACTCGCTCAATGGGGAGCCATGTTTTCCATACCTACAGCATCGGCGACTACCAGCCTGGTCTGGGAAGATATGAGAACTGAGAGTAGCGACTTGATACATTAGTAAGCCTTCTCGAATTATTGTGTAGACGAAATAAGAATTTGACTACCTCTGTGATGAATTAGTCAATATCTCCTTAGATGATTACTCTTAGTTTTCAGTAGTGTTATACTCATCGTTACATGAATCAATTCCTCTTCCATTAGCTGGACAGCACAGTTCCGAAGTGCTTTTGCACAATTGCACTTTTGAGTTGCGCGGCGATTGCTAGAGAGATAAACGTTTTCTTTGAAAAATTAGCCTGGTTGTTTTCATATTTGGTCTAACAATAGCCATGGGTTACAATGAGCTGGTACAGAAGGCTAAATAGATTGATAGATCTGCTATAGAATAAGCGTACACTTTTTTCATCTGACTCGGATCATTGGCTCTGAGGAAGACGAAGCCGCCGAAACGTTAGCCGAAAATAAATATAATTATCAACCTCGTGTAAGCTCATCAAAGAAAGAATACATACTGATAAGCGCAAACTATTGTTTGAAAGCGGACCATCCAACTGAAATATTCCCAACGATGGTCTCGGCTACAGCTTTTTCTTTGTCTTAAATAACGCCACCATAAGTGAAACTGTTTCTTTTTTAGTGACACGAACAGGTCGTTTTGGTTTTTTTTTATTGGCGATAGTAGCTTGATAGAGCTTTCTGGGTTCACTATGAATTAACCAAGAGGTTTTTTTTTGCGTTAAGAAGTTCTGAATTACCTCCTGCAGCTTTTCCTTTCGCTTCATTGAACGCAGTTGATTAAACAATTTACATACCAGTGATGTTGATTTACAACAGAGTAGAAAGTAAGCAATGTGCTTAAAAGAACGAAAGGCCTAAAATCCGATGCTCTGATTTTCCAAACCCAAAATTTTTATCTCTCAATTCTTGCAAGAAGCAACAATTTGCCGCTGCATCCATTGTTATCCATTAAAGGACTATTGCAAGCGGACCGGACTTTTTTTTCTGGCCGTGAAAGCACGATGTAAAGCTGTAGGGTTTTGCAGCACGATCACATAAGTTTGGATAGATTTCGAAGCTTGGTCACAGATGCCAACTTAGGAGAAACCTTAAGCCACAACAGATCGTAAGCTTGTACTGGTATTTGTCAGAGTTCTCAACAAAAAAAGATTAACAAGGGCAGTATGTCAAATGTTTTGTGGGCGATAGTATTTCGACGCCTTCTTCTATCACATACCGGATTCTATGCCGAATTTGGTACGTACACGAAAGTGTACTAAGATCTTCCGGACACACCAGATTGTTGTAATGTGCAGGAACTTGTTGCTAACATCTCTGAGAAAAACCTGTACAATTAGACATTTAGATTAACCGTTTTTCTTAAGAGCCTGAAGTTCGCCACTACCTTCTAGTCAAATTCATGATCATGCGATAGCTTGGAGAAGTTTTTAAGCTTTTATTTCTTGTAGCTGATTCCTTGCAGAAGTCTTGGTAAATTCTAAGTGTACTCGCTCTTATTTTAGTTACTATTTCTTTACTACACAGCTTCGGTCAACTGCAAAGTGGTTATGTTCTCTTATTTTTTCTGGTAGATCATGGATACTCTGTCTCTGAAATACGTAGGTTGCTACTCGAAGTACAATTGTGTCGTCAAGTCTTTTCTAGCACAGTTGATACTCCAGAGCCTCAACGATTCTAGTCGATCATCCATTTGGTCTCGCGATGTGGGCCTTTGTAGTCGCATGAATTTGAACCCAGTGGAGTTGAGTGAAGTGATTTCCTAATTATATTGCTAGTCTCTCTCCGATAATGTCCAGATTCTAGATGCTTAAATAAAAGCAAGAATGGTCTTGAGCGAATTCAGGAGATGAATAAAAGGTAGATCCTCACTTTGTCGACGACTTCCTCAATAATCTCCTGTGTTTTTCACACTGGTAGCTTTCGAAACAACTCTGTTATCGCATACTTTTCATTTTTGCAGTGTAGATAAGCATATCCTTACAACGGTTTACCGCCTTATCGTGGCTGGGAGGTGTTTCTGGGTGTCGGACTGCGATGTACAACAGGAGGATTCGTCCTCCCGGCAGGGTTTCCCAAGCGGAGAAAGAGGCCGGAGTTTCCATCAGGAAGCCTAGCTAAGAGTAAACCAGTATCAGGATCAACCACCGTCCAGGTATCAAAATCGCAAGGTGGTAAATCTTCCTCTGATCTACAAGGGCTGCGACTGCTTGTGGTGGTGAAGACCTCATGCAGACCTTGGAAAAGCTGACCTCGGGACTCTAGAGAACCATGATGGCTTAACCAGCAAATCTCCAAGAAATGGAGGTTATGCTGAGGCCCGTACAACCAGAGAAGACGAGCCATTCAAGTATCAAGTAAGCAGGTAAGATATGCATATAACTGGTACATTATTTTGAACGACTTTAGTGGAAAAATCGGGTCAAAAGCGTCTTAGTGAAAAATTAGCGGGAGGTGTGAAACTTCAGCTTTCAGAAACTTCCTACATCAACCGGCAATAAGGAACTGCTGCATTCAAATTTCGAAAAAATAGAAAGACGACAGTTTTCTTTTGAAGTCCTTCAAACGAAGATTATGTAAAAATATAACGAATAAAAGGATCAAGCTCACAGTATTGATCTATCCTTGGGGTTGCGCCATACATTCAAGTTCAATAGCATCGCTAGAGATGATTTAATTCATATCCTGCCTATACAATAACTTTCAGTGGTCTATCGGTGTATCAAGTCACTACTTCTATCTTCTCGAGCAGGTGTGGTACGATTTCTTCGATTTTGGAAGGATAGAGGGCTTAGTGGACCTGGGGCAGGACCGACCCCATATACACTGCTGCATGCTCCTACACACTGCGCTACACATGCCCCTGTCAGACTTGTATATAAATATATATAAATATATGTAAATATATATACATATTTACAAAATACATGCAAAGTTTTACTTATGTTCAATACGTTGTCACGTTGTTATATAATTTTATATTTTATACACATATGTACGGCTTCCTAGACTGTTTATGCGAAAGAGGCAAATTTATGAGCCTCGTCGCTTTCTAACACACCACCCGCAATAGTAAGAAATGTTGGGTAGGAGAACCCCTTACGCAAAAGAGGGCTACTCCTGGTTGCTCGAATAAGAAAAAAAAAAAGGAAAGCATGCTTTAGCACGGAGAACACCAATATTCTGTCGTTTCCACACTACAGTAGATCTCAACACAGTTCGTTATAATTTTAGCTTAATATTTACTGCTCCCTATTTTCAACGGTAGAGTATATAATGCGAAATATAGCTTTAATGATGCTGAGATATTTGCAAAACTCCGGACAGCAGGTGTATGCGGTGGGGAACGAACGCGCTATTGTCCTTTCCGGGGTGTAACGCGCTCACCACCACACCATGCGGGTCCTTCGTTTCGCCTGTCTCTCAGCTAGTTCTTTTATCACCAATAATCTAGATTAATCTCGTTGACGGGTGATTGCTGATGGTAAAAGATCGATAAAACTAGCTGAGAGATAGGTGAAACGAAGGACCCACATGGTGTGGTGGTGAGCGCGTTACACCCCGGAAAGGACAATAGCGCGTTCGTTCCCCACCGCATACACCTGCGGTCCGGAGTTTTGCAAATATCTCAGCGTCATTAAAGTTTGTTATATTTAATAGATATCAATAATAATAGGAGTGCGTATGGCACAGTGGTCGGAGACGTCCTGCAACACACACGTGGAATCGGTCCCCGCACCCATGGCCCACCATGCGTTCCATCCTTAC
Organism: Angiostrongylus costaricensis; assembly: GCA_900624975.1. Taxonomy (NCBI): domain Eukaryota; kingdom Metazoa; phylum Nematoda; class Chromadorea; order Rhabditida; family Metastrongylidae; genus Angiostrongylus; species Angiostrongylus costaricensis. The sequence continues at coordinate 29,998 of UYYA01004774.1, read as the reverse complement.
GGAGTCGGCAAATTGGTGCCAAAATTGTCTGAGAGGATAGCAGCGATAGCAATTTTTGTAACGATCGACCTACTTGCAATAGTTAACATGTTTTTCAACTTAACAAAGAATTAAGTAGTTAGAGACGCGAGTGGCACTGTAGCGAAGATGCTGTGCAATAGATGTAATGCTCCAGTTAGACACGGCCGCGGACCAACAAAGTAGCACATCTCTGCAGGGTGGAGACAGTCGCGTCGAGCTCATCTGTGAAGAGATTCCTCCATTTTATCAATGGAGGAAACTGATTCTGATGAAGACCTGCATACGCCCAGAGATGGCAGTCCCGATGTTTTGGGAGAAGTGACTCAAGCAAAGGTCAACGACATCCATGAAGGAAACCGCCAGATCTACACTCATGTCGGAAAACTTTCACGCAGAAAAGATCAGAGAAAACGAGTCAAATGAAAGAAGCGCTGAAGACCGTAGAATGTGTGACGTTAGGTCATGCGATAAATAAAAATGATAATCAAACATTTCGAGCAGTTGGTATACGAACTGTGAACAGCCAAAGGCACAGCAAAAACAGATATTTATTTTGCACTTAGTTTTTTAAATACATTTTTAAGTTTTTACTAAATTCGTAGACAACAAAAATAAGCAGGATGTCATGAATGGCTTTGGGAACTTCCTACGACCTCTACAGTAGTCTTCACACATTTTTTCGTCTCCTTGCAACCACCATTAATTGAATTTGTTCATGGGCTCGGCTGCATCTTGACGGCTTGCTATCCCTTCACTCGTTGATAAATTGAATGTTGGTTAAGTAGCGCTTTCCATCGTATTCCAAGATAACCATGTTAAGTTGCTCTAACGTATTCACCACTGCCATTGAAGACCTTGATTCATAATAGGTATTCAAGAACGGCTTTACTTCTACAGAACACCTATGAGTAGATAGAAAAGACAGAGCTCAGGCCCTTTTTACTTCTCTCCTTTCAATGTGAATTAATTTTTTCATGATGAAGGCTCCTAAGTGGCTCTCAAAAAATGGCGAAGAACGTTTCAACGGAACAAAGAGGTAATGCTGTAACATCGATTTCCGGCAAAGCTAACTGATGTTGGGATAAGGAAATCATGGCTGTGAGAAGAAACTTAATCAAGTCGGATATAGTCGATTCGCAGTGGAGATGGATTCTGATGGGAATCAACGACAACGAAGATATATGTTCTTCACGGAGAAAAACGAAGAGGCGAAAAACATCAACTGATTTGTTGCGAGTTTAGATCCACTTCTAAATCGTAAGTGATTGAAGGCACAACAAATTTCGCGCCGTAAAGCTCTGGTTTGTTCATTTAATTTGAAAAAACCTAATAAGAAAATTTTTAGTTCGAGTATCGGAAAAGAATTTTACAAATGGGATTGACAAAACATTCACAAAGTAGAACCGGTTTTAACCCGACTTGTTATCTAACAGATACGCATTATTGCATTTCCTTAAAAAAACTGTCTTCAGAAAAAAAAATGAAATACTAGCTCAGAGCAGTATATGAGGTCAGACGACGAACAAAGATGATACACCCGTTACATTTAGTTCTGCTAATCATCAGGTAATTCTATCGTATGCTAGTACAGTTTTCGTTCAGCGCTATTGTGCTGCAAAACCGTCCAGTAGGCACCTGTAGGGCGACAAGGCTACATTCTCACATTTTACGGATGAACCCGTTCACTTTCACCTTTTTTGAAAAGCTGTAGTTGAGATCGGGTTCTTGGTAAATTTCGAAGACCGACTTACCTTCAGCCTCGCCATGACTTATAGACGTGTATTTTTCCATTGACAAACTAACACGAGTTGATAAAAAAAGCAGAGGTTTTTGAAATATTGTTACGCTCTGTGCTAGATGATAGTAACAACGGCTGTTGCAGAATGGATTGTTCGTAGAAAAGCAAGTAGCTATTAGCTGAAAATCAGTGTCAACAACGGTCCTGTGTAAAATAGCATTGCCGAGTGAGGATACTTCATTTGGGCGGTGTTGCACTAGGTTTGATTCGATGAGAACACGAAAACCCACATCAGAAGAACCCACAGCTGTAGATAACCGACTTGCATCAATCCGGCTTTGAAAAAGGCGAAGGCACACGTACATTAGCCGAAAAAGGTTTTTATCCGCCTCGCGTTAGCTTATCAGTGAAAGAAATACATATCCACTGGAGATACTTCGCAACTGGAGGTGTACTGCTGGGCGTTGAACAACCCATTGAACACTTTCGGCCAACACGAGATGATATATTTATAAAGTTGCAAACAATTGTGTGCCGATTTTTTTTCTGATAATTAAATTTGGTTTGTGTCGCTATTCAAATGAAATCAATTCAACTTTTTTTGACGAAACAAAAAAGCAAGCGAAAATGATCTGGCTAATGTGCGGCTGCAGTTATAGCATTACATTATGCTAACGAACTCGTTTCACGTTGTTGAAATGAACTTTTGTCGGCACCTTTGATGGCAATGACTTACAGAGGAGGGAATCCGGCGTCGACACTAAGTATTACCGAACGCTCCCACTGCCATGAATAAAAGCTCTGAGGGCTTTGTTCTCAAGAAGTCTGTTTTTCCGTGTTTCCGTTCCAGAAGAATGGAAAACAGAAATGCGATCTTTTACGCAAGGAAGTACTTAATATTCAGGAAAAACTACCCATTTGCTCATTGAAAAAGGTTTTTTCGTTTTTATTTTCCTCATAGCTTCTTTCTATGCCGATTTGGTATATGTGATGACGTGAAATGGGCGTAACGTCTTAGACTCCATTGCTATTGCCTTCACTGAAGAAGAACTTCATTAAGAAAAACGTAGGTGGACGGTGAAAAAGAAACAGAAGGAAATGGGAAAGAATTCTGCACGGAATTGAGACGTTTGTCCGTTTTCTATTTTCATACACGTCACGTAGAATTTCGCAAACTATGACAAGGTAAAAAAATGGGTGAAGCTCTCGGCGTTGATCAAACCCTGAATGATGTGCCTTGCATTCGACTTCTTCAAGCATAGTTATGGGTATTTGAGTGTCTACCTGGCCTATATATTGACTCGAGCCGGGCTATCGATGTATCAAGTCGGTGCTGTTTTCTTCCTAATCAGGTCTGGCACCAATTTGCCGATTCAAGAAAGGATAGACGAGACTGGGGTGTCGGATTGAATGTGTATTGCAAGGCCACTGCGCTGCACGCTTTCCCAAGATAGATGAAAAGGTGGATTGGAAAAAGTACCGTAGAATAGAGAAGATTCAAAAGCGCTGTGTTGAGGCTCACCCGCCTTGCCCTTCCACGTTAATTTGTACGTGGCACATTGGATTTTACATATGACCACCCACATAATGAATAAATTAAAAAGAAGTGGATTGATTCAGAAGCTCATCAAGATTCCCTAATTAAAATATTTTTCGAGGGACTGGAACAAATTCGATAGGTTTTTTCTATTCCGAAGAATGCATCAAATTCTCGATATTGAGCTGGGTCATAAAACTTGTGGAATTTTGCTGAATTTCTGTTATGTTCAACTCATTTTATTGGTCGATAGAGTGCAGTATTGAACACTCTACATGGTCATAGAGTAAGAGAGGTGAGCGAGTAAAAAATGAATGAGGAATTAATGAAAAGTGAACTTAGCGTCAAGTTGAAATAGACAGTCCGAGCCATAATCATCACAGGGCAGCCGCTCCCTCCTAACACCGAACGTCGATTTCGGCGCAGGCACGCCACATGTGTGGCTTTGGTTCAAAGGTTTTGATAAAGGCAGAACATCAACTCTGATGGTCTTTTACATCCCTGACCTCAACGAATGGTTAGGCTTGACGACGAAGCTATGGGGAGAGTTTTGGCTACAACCAGACTCGAGCACATGAGATCCGGCAAGGTCTTTATTCAAAACCTCAACAGCGTGTATCTCAAGTGGAAGGGATGTCGGAAACCGGACTTTGTTCGACGCGCTATCACGGTTTCTGCATAATAATTAGGTAATCAGTATATATTAATGTTGTTTCACCAGCACCAACAAGAGGAGCAGTCGTTACTGAAAACGGGAGCTTAGTTTACAACGGAAACAAGAGGCGCTATGTTTTCTAGTTAGCCGAATCGTCACAATCTTCTTGCTTTAGCCAAACAAGAGTGTAAGCCGTAGTAAATGGTAGGTGGGTAAGATAGCTGAGTTGAGCTGGACAAACATCGCGCACTCACTTTACCGCCCGAACATAGCGCCTTGAGTTCAGAATCCTTAAGTATCAACTGTGATAGAAAAGACTTGACGACACAATTGTACTTCGAGTAGCAACCTACGTATTTTAGAGACAGAGTATCCATGATCTACCAGAAAAAATAGGAGAACATAACCACTTTGCAGTTGACCGAAGCTGTGTAGTAAAGAAATAGTAACTAAAATAAGAGCGAGTACACTTAGAATTTACCAAGACTTCTGCAAGGAACCAGCTACAAGAAATAAAAGCTTAAAAACTTCTCCAAGCTATCGCATGATCATGAATTTGACTAGAAGGTAGTGGCGAACTTCAGGCTCTTAAGAAAAACGGTTAATCTAAATGTCTAATTGTACAGGTTTTTCTCAGAGATGTTAGCAACAAGTTGCTGCACATTACAACAATCTGGTGTGTCCGGAAGATCTTAGTACACTTTCGTGTACGTACCAAATTCGGCATAGAATCCGGTATGTGATAGAATACCCCAAAAGTAGGAAATTGGTGTCCTAGGATAAAAATTTAAACCAAGCCAGTTCTCGCTATTTTATCGATTAGAATTAGACTGATTGTAACCAAAGAATGGATAAGCACATTAACACACTGGGTACTAGTTATTGGACTCGTCCATAAACATCGTCAAGGTAAAGATATATACAACGACCTCAAACTGAAAACTGGCTCAGAGAGGTAGGCAGTAACTGATAGTTAACACTTCAAGCGATGTTTTTCATGGACAAATTACCATCATATAATCATATTTCAATCATCACAATCATATAATCATTTCATTCACCGTTTCACATCCTGATGGATTTCAGAGCTATGAAGAGGCAAATTGGTTATAAAAGACTAAACTTTGAAAAGATTAAAGAACGAAATAAAAAGAGAAAATAAAAAATAAAAAAAATAAAAAATGCTGCTATGATCGAGATCAAGAATACCATCTATAGAACATTTCTTTACCTCCCAGTTTTATCGTCCATAACGAGACTGCGACAAGAAATATCATAGCATTGTTCCTGTTTTCTCCTTCACCTCCTTCAGCTTTCCAAAATTTCCAATTCATGTCCTTTTCCGTTACCATTAAACCGATCTATCTCTCCACATTTGACGACATCATTTTAACGTACAGTCCACTTACTTTTCTAGATCTTCGTTTTCATTGTTCCATGCAATGATCAGCATGGAGCTCTCCATTGATTTTCCTTAGTCTTTGGTTTTTTAAAACACTTGGAAAAAATTCGAAAAGGGCTACAACACCATTTTATGACCACATTAACGACACCACATGATCTGACGCAGGCATCGTTAAGAGATACAGACAAAGGGCTAAAATAACTCTCCGAAAGGCTGACGTTGAAGAAGGAAGACAGATAAATAGATAAACGAGAAGATATTTTATACACTCGGACATATGACATCAACTGCCGGCAATAATATGGGTTAGAATATCTTTTTTTACCAGGTGTTCCTTTAAGCGTGCTGTTAAGACCGACTTCTATTAACTTCGGCATTTATGAACAACTCGCTGTTTCCCTGATTAAAACACACATCATTGTTAATAGAGATTATTTATGTATAACAGCTAACGTTTCGGCGATGTTCGCATGCTTCGAAGCCTGATGAGGTCAAGTTAACTGTAATCTAATTAGCGAAATCCCACAACAACCGGAACAGAAAGGACCAACATTTCAATTGCATTGGAAACAGAATGGCTTCTTTGCACATTTTGACATTATAATATCAGTCTTAAATAATGTGTAGGATTAGGTGTATTAGCGAAGCATTCCTTCTTGCGGTTCGTTTGGGGATCCGTGGAATCTATATAGAATGCTTCGAGACTATTAAGCGCTTAAGTTTTAGACTTTGTCAGAGTATGGTGACTTTCATTTGGAAACATTCCTGGATAGCGTTAAGTAGCCCATGGGACTCTAAAGGCAATGTGGAAAAATTCTATGAATCCAAAAATAAGCAGCAGGCAGAAATCCATGTTAATATGCACAATCTAACACGGTATTTAAGAGCGATATTTCAATGTGAGATAAGAACATCACACATCCATGTGAACTCTGTTCGGTTCGTCTCCAAGTGAACTACACAGTGAGTGAGAGACTCATAGAAAACTAGAGTGTACGAACAAGCTATATTATTTTGAATTCGATTAAAACCTTCGTTTCTGGTCTCTTCTGTTTTGGTTATGAGGTTTTTGGCTGGGTAGATTGCAGTCAACTTGACCTTTCCAGGCTCTGGGGAAGCCAAAATCCGCCGAAACGTCAGCTGTTCTAAAAAATATTATGTAATAAAAACCTCCTGTGTGTTAATCAAGAAAATAGCGTGTTATTTTAGTGTCGATGGGTTCACAGCAGCTACTAACAGTTCTTTGGAAAATCTAATAAAATGAACATTGTCCCATTGCTTAGGCCGCGAGACAATTCGACAAAGAAAAAAGAAATCTGCGAACTTTAAAAAGAGTGTGATCGAAATAATGAACCTCTTGTAGGTAGTTGAAAATTTTCACTGTGATTCGTTGATCAAATACCTTAGCCGAATGAAATTCAGGTGTCTTACCTCGTGCTAATTTTTCATTAAAGAAAATTCGGCGCAGAAAACAAGAGTGACCTTACGAATCAGCGATTGCCCTGGAAAATATTTGCAGGATGCCAGATAAGGGATTCTATCGTTGTACTTGAAAATATGCGGTATTTTTTGTACGAAAATGTCGTTTCCGTTTAATTGGAATTGGAGGGGAACCGTTACCGCCATTACCACCGCCTCCGCTGCTAATCAACACTCCGAACATCGTCGTTCCTACCATCGTCAACACCAGAAGCGGCACTTTTCAGATGAAAACCGTATTATGCACAACGTTCTAGGAGGGCTGCTCGAGGACCAGCAGTTAAGGGTGCCCTGAAATGCACATCGTTTTCAATCCCACTCCCCAGGTTCACCAAGCCTTCCATCCTGCGTTGGATTCGCAAATTAGTGCGGACTTGTCTCAGAGAATGGCAGCGCTGAGATGATATAATGGTAGGTCACAGTACTCATTGCTTAGGGACAGATTTGTATTCGTCACTTGTAACGATGCTTGTTGAAGTCGAATGCACGACGCATCTCTCTAGGGTTGCTAAGTGCCGAACAACGTATTCCTTCACTATTAGAACGTTTTAAAAAGGCTCAATTGATCAGCCTGTCTTCGGCCTAATTTTCCTGCGTGGGCTCCTTTTTTTGATGGTGGAATGGCAGGCAGTAGGAGAGATTTCGGTTAATAACGGTTAGTATCACGTGGTCGGCCATTCGACAATGCAGTGCAGCCAAGCCAATGCAGCCAAGCTTCCCAACCTCCTTTTCTAAATAAACTGGTAACAGACAAGTTTGGAGAAGGTTTCTTGCAATGTCTGCTAATTCCAATGACTGCCTATGGTAAGGAATGTGAACAATCTAATGTCATTCTAGATTTCAGAGAAAATCGATTCTATCACAATTCAGTGGCATTGATGAGGAAGACCGGAAAATCGTCTTGGAACAGCTTATACCAGGCAAATCCCAGGAACGTCGCAGATGACAGATGTGGTAGAACGAGCCGAATGAAAAACATGCTCAAAACCGAACAATATGCGAAGTCGGGCGAAATGGATAAATAAAATAAGGAAATAAAATCTTTGGGAAACTCTTTGTAATCGCAATTTTCATCCATTAATATTTTGTAAAGCAATGTATGATGACGAGTCTGAAGTCTATTTTTATTCGTAAGAGTTTTACTTACATTCTATCAATCAGTTGACATACATACAATACGAGGGACCTGCATGGTGTGGTGGTGAACACGTTAGCCCCCGTAAAGGGTAATAGCGCGTTCGATCCCTACCGCAGACTCTTGCACACCGCAGTTTTGCAAATGTCTCAGCACCATTGTGATTGTATTTAGCCTAATATCCTGCCATAAAAAATTGTAGCAGACAGCAGATAAAAATTAAACATTATTATTATATCTGGCCGGAAAAAGTGAAAAATAAAATATGGGCTTCGGAAGTTTGTTAGGTAGTTGGAATAAATGATGACATTTCGAAAATGGAAAGCATCGCTATGGCTATTTGAAGAGACGTTAATTGAAGCTGAAAGAACCCAAAAAAGAATATGAAAAATATTTATTGAACTTTCGGACACATTGGACACTAAGGAAAACAGCATTTTTGAAATATCTCAGTAAACTCTAGAACCAAAAAAATACGTAAAATATGAAGCGGATAAAAAACATAGGAGACAAAAAACAGAAAACAATAAAGAAAAAAAGTAAATAGAAATGAAGAAAACGAAGAGCGAAAAACTAACGGAAAGGAATGGAAAAAGAAAAAACTTTACAGTTTTGAAAAAAAATGGTCAAAAGGCTCCAAGATCGTTTTGTAGCTTTGAAAATGTTCAGCAGTATGGAAAGCTGAAAACTGGTACTTCGGAAACGACGCTTGAATGCTTTTTTAAAATATTTTTTCAGTTGAGAAGAGCTTTTCGTGGTCATCACTGTTTGAAAGCTTCGGACTTCTCATCACTTAATTTTTTGTGAAACGGTTTTTATCCTCCCTAATTTTTATACAAAATCGAAATTTTTTTCATTTTTTCGTCATATGCGACTTTCTCATATTTTTTTCTTCAACTAAAAATATGGTAGACCACAATAAGTAAAATTTCAAAGAAAAAATGTCTGACTCAATGTCTGGCATAGCAACGGCCTCTTCTACACAAAGTGAAGAAAAGACGCTATGCCACAAACGCTGAAGAACTGAACTGGAGTGAAATTTGAATGCTAAAATGATCCGGTGTTAGAGGGCGAGAGAAGCGAATTATGCAAATTGCTCTGACAAGAAACAAATGAGAGCTGAAGAGATCGTTAAGAAGGAACAGAACTGAACTTGATGGAATACGTAGTAAGTAAGATAGTGTTATAACAAAATATTAGTGTGTCTTACAAAAAGAGATCAGCGATTACGGTACACTTGCTGCAGCTTGAACACTTAAGTGGCTTATTGAGCCGCTATGAAACATTTGAGGACGATGTTTTAAGCCTCTGGATTTTCGTCAACCGTATCAGAGGGCTTCCTAAGGCGTCGCGCGCGTGTGACGCAGTGGTCGGAGGCGCGCTGCAACACACACATGGGATCGTTCACCGCGCCCCTGGCCCACTAAACCTTCCATCCCTCCGGGTTCGGAAAATTAGTATCAGATTTGTCTGAGAGGATAACAGCACTGCATCGATGCACTGCAGGCTACCGCGAGTTATTTTAAGGGCCAGATATGCATTCATTCACTTCTACACGATGTTTAATGAAGTCGAATGCTTGGCGCGTCCCTTAGCGATTGATCAACGCAGTGGTTTATCCCTAATCGTTATCCCAGATCGTCACAACTTACCAGCTAGTTATTGTGCTATTTCTAGAGCGATTACTAACCGTATTTTACTATTTATTGGGTTTCAAGATGGAAATATCGAACTGATTCTTAGTCAATATTTCCTGGCAGGGATACAGGTGATGAACCAATTGTACTTCGCAGATTCGCAGCCTAGGAACATTCTGCACCAGCGATGAGGCGGTAAACCACTGCGGATTTATTACGCGGCATTATGTTGAATTCTTTAGGCCAAAACTTAATTAGGTGGCAAAACGGTGAAAGATCTGGTTTAACTGCAAAAATTACTGGGACAACCAACTTCCACCACTTCATGGTTAGGAAAGTGGTTTCAGCCTCATCTGGAATCAGCTCGACCCCTCTGATCTAGAAAAAATGGGGCCAGCCCGTCATGCATAACTAGGAATGTCCTAGCACGCCTATCCCTGGATTCAAAGAAAATTGAACAAGCCGGAATTCGTAAAAAAAAATAGATGAAAATCCTCAATCAGCAGTCGAATACGTAAAGGAATTCAATGACGTATGCGAAATGACATTACTGTAGTTGGACGAGAAGGGGGCGGTAGACAAGGAAATATAGTAGAAATAGAAAAAAATGCGGTAGAAAAGTTTGCAAGATAAGAATAAACTCTTTCAAAATAATCAAACCGATGGGTAAAAGATACACGGAAGGATTTGATGAAGAAACGGCTTTTGAAAACTTAGGAGCAAAAGCTTCTTAGACAGATTTAAATTATGCCAAATTCCTAGTTGGAAAATACTTACGAATTTCCTAAGTTTGAAGAAAACCTCCAGTCCATGTCTTGTGTGATTACTAGATCTAGATTTTATCTACATTGCGAGTCTCAGCAATTCCTTTACTCGATTCGCTTCCTCTCACTCATCATCCACTAAGGACCTCGAATTTTTCTACGCTGTTTGAGAAGTGTCGTCGTGTTTATTGATGTTTGTGAATGCTGATCAATTGGTGATTTCCCGAAGTCCTGTGACTGCAGGGATATAGTGTCCTCACTTGTGCCGTTGGTAATGGGCTGTTTTTTTTTCGCGTACATTGACCTTCCCACATTTTCACCAGTACAGAGAACTTGTTCACAAGATCGACGTTCTTTTAACTTCGGCATTCGATTATAAATTTGTCGTTTTTTCTGTCAGCAATCGCGAGGTTGTTAAACAGCATACGTTTACTTCCATACAATAACACACATACAACACAACCGTAGCTAACGTTTCGGCAAAAGCGCTTGAAGAAGGCCTCTCGATTTCTGAGAGAGAAGACAACGAATTTATAAACCAATGCCAAGGTTAATAGACAGTCGATTTTGAGAACTATTACATGATGTACCAGCAAAACACTTTAAGTGGAAGACAGGTGAAAAAAGCGGCTCTCAAGCCTCGCGATTGTTGATTGAGAAAACGACGAATTTATGATAGTAATGTCCCGACCACGGAGGAGAAGGAGGCTTGGTGAGCCCAGTGCGGGGTGCAAACGTCACCGTGCTCGTGATGAGCGACATCATTACTCGTTACCCACTTTCTCTGAAATATAGATTTTAGTGTAATTACTTTTCTGCACATGTATACTCCACATGCTTCTTTAGCAACTGTATTCCCGTTAGCCTCTTAACCAAGTCGAGCTGGCAGCAATAAAAACACCATTAGCCTTCATTGCAAACTAGTCCTCTTATAATAGGCTTCGTTCGGTCAAGAGACGCGAACGACACAACACTTTTCGTACGGAGACCGTTGGGCCTCTTTTGCGAGAAGCTGGCCGCAGGAGCTCATTGACACGTTCAACGGCAAGATAATACTCTTTTCTGGGTTGCCGAACGAAAAAGTTAAACTCTTCATCACTCGAGTAACCTAAACGACACAAACATCCTCAAGGGACATAAATATCCACATATTTTTTGGATCGAATCTATCATTTCCAACCATAGGGATCTCGAGATATGAGGAAAACAAGGAATCGCGGATGGAGATGGAACTCAAATGGCGTTCATGTGTTATCCACGGCGGTTTTAGCTAAAAAGAATGGTCCAACGAAACCATAGCTAAGAAAATTGAAAAGCAAAGGCCTCGGCTGGTTTATTGGATAGCAGGTGAGGTAAGACTCAGGTAAAGGTAACCGTGGGCTTGAAGTCCTCGTGAGGCTCCAGTTCTGTTCATAACCCTTTTGCATTTCACATCCTTTTCTGTTATGAATTAAATGAGCAATCAATTAAATGATAAAATTAAATGAGTTATGAATTAAATAAAAGTTATATCATTGTATTTTCTATCATTTTTATTTATCCTGGCTTTAATATGGTCGGAAGCAGCACACAAGTCTCTGCAATGACTCTCAGGTGGATTCCGAACATTTCAGACTTCTTATTAGCTTGCAAGATCCCGTTGAGGAAATGAACTTCCAGATGCCGGCAACCGCGGAGATTATTTCAAGAATCAAGCGTACATTCGGTTATCCTCTAAAACGCTTAGAATACACTGTTTATCTTTTGTAAATGATAGACGCCAAATGCTTTATATTTTATTTTTACCGAAGGAAACTTCGCAAAATTGACAACCAATTTAAGTTATTATTTCTTTTTTACTACTGTTACTTTGCATGAAATATATTTTTGGTATAGAAGTACCGAAGCAAGCTCAAAATAAGCTGCTAAATACCCTCAAATCCCAGCAACAACTTGTCTGCATGATGGACCATAGTGATACATAGCAAAGTGTTGCATACACGCAGAGCAAAGTCTCTTCTACAATCCTTTTGTGTTCATGCCACCTCAAGCACTCCAGTTATTGCAAAAATGTTTTTTATTGTCAGAAAATCAGGAAGTCCCCATTCGACGAAAAAATGGTCGAATTCCATTGGATCAGCTACAAAAAATGGGGTGTTGTCGAGAATGGGGTTGATTAATGCGCGGTTGTTGTGTTGTTCAGTGCAATCTCTCTTAGACAAGCGGCAAAACATCTGCCGCACCGTACTGCATGTTGCAGTACTCTGTTTTTCGAGAACAATATGGGTTTGTATAGCACACCGTCAGGACCACACGACTACTAATAGTAACGAGCTGAAAGGCCATTTTTTTTACTAATGCACTACTAAACCCCCCAACAGTTTATCTCCTCATCGTGGGAGGTGTTCCTCGGTGTCGTCCTGCGACGTACATCGAGGGGATTCATCTCCCTAGCAGGCTCTCCCAAGCTGAAAAGGAGACAGGCGTTTCCAATAGGAAGCCTAGCTAAGAGTGAACCAAGGTCCACCACCGTTCTGATATCAAACTAGTCTTATGGTGGCAAATTTCTCTCTGGTCCACAAGGGCTCCGGGTGCCTCTGGTGAAGACGACCTAGGGCAGACCTTGAAAGGATGATCTCGGGATTCCAGAAAACACAGTGGCTAAAATAGCAGATATCCGAAAAATTGAGATTATGCTGGTGTTCGCACAATCCGCGAGGACGAGCCACAACCCGCCAGTATTCAAGTGAGTAAATACAACCAACTATTCTTTTTTTCTTAGAAGCTTTGTGATTTGTAAATGGTAAGCAGAAGAGCCTACCTGAACATAAGGAAAATAGTAGAATTTTAAGAAACATACAAATAGCAGAGATTGACAGATAAAATCATAGGTGTAACAACAAGAATGAAGTGCATCTTAAATAAAAGATGTATTCTCTCTTGTTTTTACTCTTTTTGAAAAAAGCAACCACGCATGTTTTTTACGACGTATTTTTCTGATCATAAATTTTTACCTTTTAGAGCAGTCGAGTATTGATCAAAAAATCCGAACCATATCGCCTGCTATCACTCGGATATCCTCATGAAGAGCCACTGGGATTGCTTTCGAAGGAAAATAATTTTTTTATTTAAGGTACAAATACTAGAATAATAAAAAACAAAAGTGTTGATAAACTACTATAGTATCCTGCAGCCAGTACTATTCTTGAAGTTACCTTCAGCCAAATAATTACTAACTAGCCATGGGCTGTTGAATTAACGTCAATATTAATCGTAGAGACTAATGGCTAAAGTGTTTGGCGTTGATGAGTCCCTCAAAGATACGCCATGCATTCGACTCAGTTTGTAGCATCAAAGAAATTAAGTGTCTATTTGACCTAAATGAAGACTTTTACTAAGCGAAATACAACTGGGTTCTATGCCGATTTGCGCTCCCCAGATCAACCCCGCTGACGGGTGATTGCTGTGGCAAAAAGATCGATAGAAATAGCTGAGAGACGAGCGAAACGAAGGACCCGCATGGTGTGGTGGTGAACGTGTTACTCCCCGGAAAGGATAATAGCGCGTTCGTTCCCCACCATAGACACCTGCGGTCCAGAGTTTTGCAAATATCTCAGCAACGTTGTGGTTCCATTTCGCTTAGTAACCTGCCATGAAAATTATAGAAGGCAGAAAACAAAACGTTAAACATTGAAGACTTTTAGTTGCCCATCGATGAATAGAGTCGGCATTATCTCCTCTTAAATATGTCCTTTATCATTTTTCGTCTTCGGAGGGGTAGGGGCTGTTTCTCTTAGGACTTGTGATTGAAATAACAGCTATATGAATATGGCAGCGAAATATTAGCCACTGCTCCATATGCATTATGCTGACGACGCATTTGTTCGAAAACTTGCCGAACATTAATCGGTGCGGAAAAAAGCGAAGAGAACAGAATCGTTTTCGGCAGACGAGTTCGTTGTGAATCAAACAAGAAAAAGATGCCACCATAATGTTTGTGTTTGTTGTTTGTTGTAAATGTTTGAAAATTCAGACGCCAGGCCAGATTCGAACCGGCAGTAACCCTTTCTGAGGGTTCACGAGTTATCCATTACACTGAGGCTTTCGCATTCCTTCTTTCCAACCAGATTTTTACTCTAGCGGTGCCATCAGCAATCACCTGTCAACGGGAATGATCTGAGGAGCACAAATCGGCATCGAACCCAATTAAAGGCTATAGTCGAAATTACAATGTATAACTTTTTACTTTTTGCGTATTATTATTTTCATGGCAGGGTACTGGGTGAAGTGCAACACAGCGACGCTGAGATATCTACAGAATTCAGACCACAAATATTTCAGCGTTATCATTGGTGTATTTCTCTTAAATACCCTGCTATCAAAATAAATAATATGCAGAAAATAAGAAGTTATGTGCGGCAAAGGTGCCCTACAAGTGCCATTTTTGAATAGAATTTAAGGTAAAAGGAATGGAAAAATCAGCGAAACGAAGCAGTCGCCGGTTGCTACCAGCGAAGTGACCTGTCGACTTCTTCATGCAGCAATTGTTGTTAAAAACAAAAACCAGCTCTTGTGTAAAGTGGCTCTCGTTGGCTTCCGTAAAGAATTTTGCTTTTCGAGATTTCTGGCTCTAGGTGACTTTTTTAGAGAATTTTGCTTTTCGAGATTTCTGGCTCTAGGTGACTTTTTTAGAGAATTTTGCTTTTCGGGATTTCTGGCCCTAGGTGACATTTTGGAGAATTTTGCTTTTCGGGATTTCTGGCCCTAGGCGGCTTCTTTAGACAATTTTGCTTTTCGGGATTTCTGGCCCTAGGTGACTTTTTTGGAGAATTTTGCTTTTCGGGATTTCTGGCCCTAGGCGGCTTCTTTAGACAATTTTGCTTTTCGGGATTTCTGGCCCTAGGTGACTTTTTTAGAGAATTTTGCTTTTCCGAGATGAACAAAAAGTGAATAATGCCTTTCAATGTTAAATTAGTCAATTTAGTGAGAAAGTGAGAATTCGTTCCAGAAGAAAAGCGCCTGATTAATTTTGGAATGCAAAAATTGAAAAATGAGAAATTTTGCGACAGATACCCACATTTGAAGATTCTGTTTCTCATCTAAATGGGCGTGTGTGAGTTCTGTGAAAGAAAAACACAAGAAACCTGGCGGATCTTCCCAGACAAGAAATCAGAGCTAGCAATAACCAATTTTGGACCAGAAGGTATCGGAATTTAATTTCTGGAGACCCTATTAGCTAGGGATCAGCAATTTTATCTACAACCTCTGGTAGGCTCCCAAAGGATGCCTACGCTCCTGTTCCTCTTTTACTTCTAGGAACGTTTCCTCTTCAAGTCGTTATCGTTGCTCGTTGAGTGTTGCAGGTAAACTGAAGATGTTGTCTGCCTTTCTTTACGTCGGACCTTTTTAGGAAACACGTTTTCGTTTAAAACAACTGAAGAACTGTTGGAAAAAGAGTCCTATGATAATTTTACAAAGTGAGAACCCTCAGATAAACTGAGCCTTTGATGAGGAAAACCTTCACGTTAGTGACTGTTCGCCATTTATTTCAACCTTTCATAACACAGAATTTGACTTCATGTTTACTGCTTGCTACTTTGTTTCACGGCAAGGCGCTATATGAAATCCAACCAAAATGAAGCCGAGATATTTACAAAACTTGGACTCTAGACCACATTCGTACATGCGAGTTTCCTTTTCTGTGACTCACTTGTTACCACTGCATCAGTGAAGACCATGCCTTGCCTTCTCTCTGCCCTTTTTCTTTGCTTTCTTTTTACCTGTTAGGTAAAAAACTGGCTGAAAGGAAAGCAAAGCAAGGGCGCTAGTAGTGCGATGGGTAAAACGTAAGCCCACGAGAAGGGTAATTGCGGTTTTGAATTTGGACCACGGCCAAAGTTTTCGAAATATCTCAGCACCATTGTACCACTATTACAAGTTTATTCCATGCTGAGATATGAAGTAAAGAACTAGCTGAGAGATAGGCGAAACTATAGAGCCGCATGGTGTGGTGGTGAATCCCCGGAAAGAACAATAGCGCGTTCATTCCCCACCGCATACACCTGCGGTTCGGAGTTTTGCAAATATCTCAGCATCATTGAAGTTATACTGCCAAAAGATACAGAAAAAACAAAAGCACAAGTCGATCAATAGTTCTCGAGTAAACTAATCCTCATTCGGTAGTTCTTCTGGCTATCCGTTAAACATCTCGAACATCGAAAGATATTTGAGCCACTTGAAAAAATTGTGTGGAAGCAATAGAGCGGTGGGGCAATTCCTTCTGAAGACGAATCGGTGGACTGAATGATCCAAGAGAATTATCGTGGCTCCGAACTTCAAAAGATACTTTATCATTTAAGAACAGTGGAAGTCTTGAGCAGGAAGCAGCACTGAGCAAAAGCGCATAAGGCGATAGTCGGACGAGAAGAACATCAGAGTAGATCCACAAAATTCAAGAAGAACTTGTGGGAGATCTACGCTCACACCTAGAACCGTTTCTGGTCCTCAAGCTGAGTCCTTACGCAATTCCAAGTACTACATGTTGATGATGGTTCCAAACAGCGAAATGAATGAAAAGAAAATGTTAGGACCCGCATCACGCGTGAAGACTAAGGAAGTATAAAATAAATGCATAAGTGTAGCTTTCATAGTCAGATGACATCTCCTGTAAGGCTTTTGTAAAATAATTATTCCTGATGTTTCACTGGATTACTTTACTAAAATTATAACACTACGAGGAATTCTCGTTTATTAATAACGGAAAAAAGGGCCAGAAGGTTTCCTTTATTTAATGCATACAGTAAGAAACCTAAAGGGGAACCGTTACAGTGATTATCTACTGATTAGCTACGACGCCTGCTGAAGGAATGAAAACAGCACAACCAAATAGGAAAGTGGCAAAAATTACCCTTGCGATATTTCTTGGAATAAAACTTTTTTGCAAAATCCTAAAATTGTTAGCAAAATCTGTGAAATCGATAGCAGCCGCTTAGGAAACGTCTAATGGTGACGTTTGCTGCTTTGCCTCTAAACACCTCTAGGAAAGTCAACGATTACCATAAAAGTCCGAACGGAAGCATGGAGGAAAAAAACTAAAAAAAACAACGAAATTGTTTTGAACGAGACAGAATGGTCGGAAGAAGAAAAATATGTTTTCTTCAATAAAATAAATAGGTTCCTTAACGTTTTTTAAATTTTATTTCACTTTTTTTTCTCAAATAAAACTTACGTTGAACGAGACCTTAAAGGAATGCCATTGATCCCTCATGAGAATTTGTAACGAACGTGACCCACGTTCTTCACTTTTTCAGACGAGTTTTCTCTGGGGTTTCGTTTTGTTCCACTATTAAGCTAATACTTGGACATATACAGCATCCAATATTACTACAAACAATTTAGTAATCGAGGAAGTGAACACGGTCCGGAAGAGAGGACTTGCACCTTGCAAGAAGTAGGCCACAGTAAGAACAACGATGATTGATAAGTAAAAGAATTAGTTTCCGGAGATCCGTTCAAGCGTAACAGATTATTTACTAAAAACTTTAAACGTTCGAAGAATTTCCAGCGCAGTTTTTACAAAATCAGGCTTATCTTGAAATTTTGCTGTATCACTTTAAATTTGCTTCCATCTCAGAAATCATCTGATTTCCTTAACACATAACTAATTCATGCATTGACATCGATGCAAGTTATACCGACTGTTTATTTTATCACAAAAGGCTTATTTGCTACAGTTTCGTATTAATTTTGAGTCCTACCAGTCGCAGATGTTGCACCAAACGTGGTACCATGAATGGCTATTTCCTAGGCTTAGTAATTTAAGTTTTTAAGATTCTCAAAAAAATTTCTTAAGTGGTTTTTCAAGCTGCTTGACTAAGAAAAATCAGGACTACACTGAAACGACCATCACAAATAGAAAATTAAGCTTATTCTTATATATGCTCTTATAAAAATGAGCTATGGATAAGAACGAGTAATGAGGGTTCTGCAAGGATTCCTACCTTGTTGCTATTTTGTTGACTGAACAGTTCTTATTCGGTGGTGGCCTAAGGTACCGATGCCCTGGCGTTCCCAAATAACCCGGTAGACAACGTGTCAATGAGGAGAGAAGACAAAAGATTTTCGAGTTTGCATCGAACCAACACAAGAGTCACACCAGCTCCGCAGATCAAAGGAGAAGTGCTGGAAACCGTAAAATATGTAAAGTAGGAGCAAACAGAACACAAAACTAAGACAGTGACAATTGTGACGTATAGACTTTTGTCAAGAATGGTAGTGAAGGCTTCCTTGAATGAAATTCTGCAAATCGAGTTTTTTAGAGGATTTTCCGAAGAGATTTCAGATTTATTCTTTCTTAAAGACATCTTCAAGAAATCTTTTATGGCACAGCTTGTTACCATCTAGCAGCATTAGAGTTAGCATTTCACGCCATAAATGGCTATCCAATAACTATTAGCGTTCATAGACAAAGCGTCATTTAAAACCACCTCTTACAGAAAGGGCGATGAATGATCTACGTTTTGAATGCCTTCACAATGGTTAAGAATCAAATACGTTCCATGAATAGTAGAGGGAAACGGAAACTTTGGGGTAAAACAAAGCGTGATAAAAAAAGAATTGCTGAGATTTTGATAAGTTTCGATGATATTGAGATTCATAGTAAAATTGAGATGGCCCTACACATGCATATAAGATGGCAAGGAATATGTTCTTCCTAGCTTTAACCTCCTTGCATATCAATTTTCCCACTTTAAATTCTTTCGTAAAAGTTACTGTGGTGCTAGCAGAAAAAGCAGTGGTAATCGCTGGAGGAGCCTTGAGTTTGTCGACGAATAGAAGTTTAATGGAAGTCAGCCTATGCGAAGGTATGGTTTAGCTAAATGTTGGTCAGAGCAGCGTTATACCTGATATGAAGACAGAATTCGTTCTAATATCTAAGGATGCGCTGGGAATATTATTGGGGAATATTTAGGTAGTGCCAACATTACAACAGAATGAATATGTTACTGCAAGGTGCTCCAATTGGAGTTAAGTGTGGTTTTCCAACTGGCGTAAAGGACCAAGCGTCTATGGGAATCACGACATGCGAGCGCTTTGCTAAAGGGGACGGTTTTCTGCGTAGTTCCTCGTTCAATAGATACGCTGCTGACTTTGTTTGCGCTATGATTGGATAAAAGGATAATGCATAGACTGTTGATCAATTTCAGAATGATACTCCATACACCGAACTCTGTTTAGCACTATGAAGTTGATTGAATGCAAATCTTGCTGTGTATTGATTTTTAGAGAATGTGTTTTATTTGGGTTCCTCTTTTCTAGACAAATCTGACACCAATTTATCTGCCTCTAGTGGAATGGGCGGTTTATTTTTTCATGATGAAGACGAAGAGGTTGAAACGTCGACCGAATGAATATTTGTTAACAACCTCGTGTCAGTTTATCAATGAAACAAGAGACACACATCATTTCTACCGAAGTTAACTTAAAGTCGGATTACAGTGATATTGCTACGCTGTGTGCTAGATGGTAATGATGCTGACTTCTGCAGGAAGGAATGTCCAGAAAAAAAACCGGATATTATTACCGCATAGTCCTATCAGCAACAATTGTCTTGTACAAAAAACATCGCTAGGTGAGGTTACGTCATTCGAGAGATGCTCCAGTGAAGAAAATTCGACCCAGTACAAAGACAACGACATCACATCGAGAAGGCGAACAACTGCAGTGCATCGACTCAGATCATCGCCTCTGAGGAAGACGAGGACGTTGAAGCGTTAGCCGACCAAATTTTCGGTAGCAATCACGTGTCATCTTATCAATGAAGCAACGTTTAGTTTGGCCTGAAAGCGTATTCGAACCAGGGAACACTAATTTTTTGCTGAGCACCTTTATGTAGTGCGCTTCATTCGCTTTGTGCGCACTATTTGCTTAATGAAAAAAGTAGGCCGTGCATGTTGAGCTCAACTTTGAGTGACACAGCGAAAGGCTCATTGCAGCAAGTTTCATTTATTCTCGAACTTCAGTTGGGTAATTGCAGCAATTTTGGAACAAAAACCATGTACAAGGATAGAACAATCATTTTCGGACGTAGTTTGCTGAAAAAAAGCATTTGCAGCGTGTCCACTATTATTATTCTAAAAAAGTACCTGCAGTGGAGCCGTTGATAGCCTGTTATATTACAATGACTATCGCAGGTAGCGGAGAAAAGGAGTTCGGTTTCCCAGAGGAAACATCTTAAAGTTCCATCAAATTTGATCTGGCAAAAGGACAAAGCTCTCGGTGTTGATCATCCTTGAGGAGTGCGCCATGCATTCGACTTCATTAAGCATCGTTTGGAGATGAATGAATGCATATCTGGCCTTTACAATGACTCGCGGTGGCCTGCTGATGTATCGAGCCAGTGTCCAGACATCCTCCCAGACAAGTTTGGTACCAATTTGCCGACCCCGGAGGGATGGAAGGCTTGGTGGGCCATGGACGCGGGAATCGATTCCACGTGTATGTCGCAGTGACGCCTCCAACCACTTCACCGTACGCGCCCTTGATCTGGTAGCAGCAGAAAAAACTTGTTCAATACATAAAAAACAAGAAGGTCAGTTACCTTAAGGAAAGCCGTCATTTTGGTGACGTCATCATAAATCTTCTTTCGAACCTCAAGTAGAAGGCGAAGGCAAGTCAACTATCGCCAGCAGCTTTAATTCCAACTCCGTTAGTGTAAATCATCAATGCCGCTGTTTTAGTGATATATGAGTTCGAGTGCAATGGTTAGTAGTAGAAGTCAATCGTGGCCGTGAGTACTTGCTGTCTTTCATTGGAATTTTGATGTATGTTCCTTAAAACCTGAATAAATTAGATTGCTGAAGAAAAACTAAGAACAAGATTAAAAAGAAAAATTCTGAACTACTCACTACCCTGCGGGAGTTTGGTGAACACATGGTGCCCTGAAGCGGAAGATTTTCCATGAATGCTTTTTTAGTTTTTTTTAAAAAAAGTTTTCTAGGAATTCACCAGGAACGAAAGTCAACAATTCAAATGCGATTAACATGGTGATGAACTATGCCGACAGATATCGGGACCACCTCAGAAGACGTTTTCGTGGAGGTCACAATAGATTCTGTGGTGCATTAACAGACTTCGGTAGAAAACCGAATAAAGGCTTTAGCCATTTCGAGTAGAACCAGTAAATTACCTTCAAAGTTTTGAATAGACTAATTGCAGTGTTTCGTGCTAATTTTAGTTAGAGACGAGTGATTTGAAGCACATATTGTCAAAGCGGTCCTAATGAATTCTAGAAATTCTGGTAGATATACTTTTTTTTCTTATTTGTACATTTCTTAAAATGTAGAGAGAATGTCAACCCTAAACGCTCCCTTAAACAGCACCTTAGGTAACAACTGAGGCTGTGGACTGAACTAAACACTGTGCTGTGTTTTGGTTTATTGATAAGCTTTTTCGAGCTTGTAAGAAATTAGTATTGTTTTTAATATTTCACTGGCATCACCTTTTCCATGATGATTCGAGTGAGAACCACAGTGGTTGCTTAATCTTGCGTTCATGGTGGTCATCACAGGCGTCGCATCATGGCGAGACGAGTAGCTCCGCAGAAAAAGCTAGAGGTGAAACGCAAAATAGGTGCGAACAACACCAAGTAGTGGTCCTACCAATAGCACCATTTTTTCTTTAGACAGCAAGGGCTCAGTAATGAAGCTTATGTTGAATTTCGGATGTTTACGAATGAAACTTTCAAAGTCCTTAATCACTATCGCGCGAAAAGATACAGTTCAAACCTCACTGAAGTGCAAAAACGTGTTTTGCGAGAGGTACGAGAGCTGATAATGTTGAAAAACATAAGACTATCCGTTAGTGTTAAGGGTGGAAAGTTTGTCGTAATTCACCAACAGTTAGATGTTGAGATAACGAAAAAGCATCTTGAAGGTGCTTCACTTTATCCCCCATCATCTGAGAACGAGTTTAAAGGTAAATACCGAAAATTGAACCACGAGTGGGTCAAAATGGCAAGGGCTGATGGTTTAAAGCCATCAGTTATCTTTCAACTTAGAGTTGACTTACGAATATGTCCCGTCTTGTACTTATAAAAACTCATAAGTTGGTATCCAGCGATAATCTTGCGTCTACCGATCCATCGTTGTTTAAGGTTAGACCTACCATTAGTTATCTAAACGGGTCGACGGATAGGATAACGCGTTTTTTAACCCTAATATTTACCCAGTTGTTGAAACACATTCCAGCCTATCTTACGAATGCCCAGATGTTTCTGGATCGTTTACGTACTGCGCAGCCCAGCAGCGCGTACGTGATGGAGTCCTTCGACGTTGCCGCCCTTTATATAAACGTGTCGAATGACTCCGCAATGCAAGCAATATTCGAACTCCTTATACAACACGAAGGAAAAATAAACATGTATGGCTTTAAGATAGAGCAGTTGATGGCACTCTTAAAAGAATGCTTGAGCTGCTCAATCTTCAGATGGTCTGGAAAGTACTACGCTCAAATGAGAGGGTTGGCAATGGGACAACGACTGCCTCTAAGCCTTGCCATTGCATTTATGTCTAAGATGGAAGCACAGGTGACTGATCTCGGGCCGCTACTCTACTGTAGATATGTAGACGACTGCTTTGTCCTTTGCTCAACACAAGAGGAAATAAAGAAATGTTTCGAGTTGTTGAATGAACAGTCGGAGTATATCAAGTTCACCAGAGAAAACCGAAAAAAAGTGGCTTCCATTCCTGATCGTCAAAATTAACCTGTCAGAAAATGGCTACAGTAAGAAGTGGCACAGAAAGCCAAGTAGTAAAAACATCTTGGTTGATTACCTCTCCTCTCACTCCTCTCACCCCTCTCGCACGAAAAGAGCGCTTCTAGGAAACATGTTTCGAACAGCAACCAACCAGGAAGAAAGCAGAGAGAGGAGTCCCGGAACTTGGGGCGGCACATAGCCATTTTTAATGGCTACGAAACTGTAGCTCGAGATAGGCGTACAGGAAACCACAGGTACCCCAACGATAACTCTAACGATAAAAAGGTCTTGTTTATCCTACTCTTTATCTCAAATAATGTAAGTGCAGCTATAAAACACTGCTCGAGAAGTGCGGGTCTAGAGAATTCGGTAAACGTAGTTGGAATGCCACCGATTAATCTTAGGCCCAGCTAGTTCGTAACCGCCTATATGACCATCTACATGAAACGCAAAATTGCATAATTTGCCCTAATGGTAGAGATGGTGTTTCGGGCTCGGGTACAGTTTATCTGATCTGCTGTAAGGCGTGCGGAGATGAATACATTGGCGGAAAGTGTAGACCATTCTGTGTCCGCATAAAGGAACACCTAGTCGTAAACCAAATACCCCGCTAGGCACGCATAGGACCCAGAGACATAACGGGGAAGACTTTGAAGTACGTGTCACGATCCTCGCACTGGAATCGAGAACACAAGCGCGCAAAACTCTCGAGGCGTTCCGGATTAATTGCAGAAATCCGAAAATGAACCACAGGGAAGAATGCCTCATTATCGCGCGTGATATTGAGGAGTATATAAGCCTGTTATTCTGTTGGGAGGGGCACATTGCTGTTCCATGTGAATTCTGTGCGGCTGGTCTCCATGCGACATACTCAGTGGAAGACTCATAGAAAGTGGTGAGTGTGCAAAGAAGTAATTCTGTGTTCAATGTAATTGAAATTTTGGTTTAGCGTTTGTTTGGTTATGAAGGTGTTTGGCCGAATAGATTGCTGTCAACTTGACCGTTCCAAGCTCTGTGGAAGGAAAAACCAGCCGAAACCTCAGCTCGTTCGTGAATAAAGAATAAAATAACACCTTGCGTTTGCTCAACGAGAATACGAAAAAAATGGAAAAGAAACATTATCGAAGTAGAGCTTATATGCCGAACTAGTGTTAGCCTAATAGATTAAAGAGATATTAGTCAAATTTTAATTCTACTGACTGCTGAAGGAAAGGAATTAACTTAACATCAGAGAGAAGGAGACTAGATTTCCTCAAAGCGTCATAGTTTTCATGGTTTTTACGATATCTCGCGCTTTTCCTGGAAAACCAATGAAGGGTAACAATTCTTGCTAACTCGCAGCGTTATCCACATCGTATCTCCAAGATGATCCATTACCTAATCGATGAGATGGTCCAGTTAAGAGAAGTCAACAATTTACACCCGTCTTTTCGACAAGAAGATTGGCTTCAATGACCGGGTCGACTGGGCCTACTAACCGATGCTTGGGCATTTTGTCCATGTTCGGGCGTGCTCTCCGACGCTGGACTAATGATAAAGCCCCACTTTGTATCTGATTACAATTGCTATGTCCTTTGCTTTATTGTATTAGTAAATCACAAAAAAATACCGGCTGCATTTCTAAAATGGGTGAAAGTAGAGTTCAAATGCGATAGGCGCTCTTGGTGAAAATTGGCGCTCGTTCGAAAGTTTCACAAATAGAGTTTTAAAAACTCCATGCTAAGGCTTTCTACGGTCATCATTGACTACAACATTGTCGGCTCAAATGCGCGATGCAAAGGCTTGCGTCTTGCTAATAATTTTCCTTCTATGACTCATTTCACCATGAGGAGTTTTCTTTTTTCGGCACTACTTTTCAGTTTTTAATCGAGATTGCTATAGGTACGTCCTTTTGGCTCCACTAGCCGGACTCTTTAAAGAATCCACGAGGGTCCACGAAAGTTTGGTTGAATTTCTATGAGAGATTACTTCCAGGCAGACCATAGCGGCATGAAAATTCCAAAAAAGAAACGGTACCCGTTGTTTGTTTCTTATGCCAGAATCCTCCCTAAATCTAAGTAGTTATAAGTGAAACAAGTGGGTTTCAAAAGTAATCCCGACAAAATCGGTTAGAAACAGGTTTATCCCGCTTGCGTTCTCCGTCCTGATTGCCAGCTAGTGAAAATTTTATTATCAACGATTCTGCATGATATTTGTAGTTTTCTCCGCTAGTGAACAAGAGTTTTCCACGCTTTCCTTTTGTCACCATGACTACATTTAATTTTAACATTTGCTTAAATCGAATACAAATGAAGGTACAAATGTATGCATATGTAAGTGGTAAGAAAAGTTATAACTCCTTCAAATGTCGAAAAAACATATAGCCGCTAATATTCCAATATTCCCACATTTTATTGGGAAAAAATGAAGCACACGCACGGAAATAGGGAAAACAAGGATTGACTCAGAATAAATTAGAGAATAATTTTAGCCCTATAAGCAATGTATTTTTTGGGTCAATTTTTCTGTTTTCCATCCTTGTATTTCCTAAGGTTTGTCACATATAGATGAATGTTTTTCTAATATAGCGTAAAGGACCTCAGATAAATCAGAATTCTCTGAAGCCGAATATATCAATTTTTTGTCGAAGATGAATAGGCGAATCAGTCAGGGACGAACAAAACAAGAAAGCACATTTCATTGGCGGATGACGAAAAATGTGACGGCTATGCTTCACGCAAAACCAACCAGTGAAACAGACATCGTGTTTCTTAAGGGTTTAAGAAGCTTATTGTAAAAGGGCTTATGTCGTTCTTAATTAGCATTTATTCCCATACCGTTTATTTCATGTTTAGCATTCTTACTTTCAGTATAATAACGTCGTTATGGGAACAATGGGTGCTTTAGCAGAAGAGCCAGTGAGGAGATATAGCTGCAGTTTATTTTTCATAGCTGTTTAGAGATAAAATAAATAAGGTATAAAGCTCTCGGCGTAGATCAAACTCTGAGGGATGCGCCGTGCATTCGACTTCATTAAGCATCGCTGGGGTGCATATCTGTACTTTATAATGGCTCGCGGTGGGCTACCGATGTGGCGAGCCAGTGCTGCTATACACCCGAATAAGTCTGGTACCAATTCGCCGATTCCGGAGGGATGGAAGGCTTGGTGGGCCATAAACGCCAAGATCGATTCCACATGTGTGTTGCAGGGTGCCTCCGACCAATGCGCCACACGCACCCAATACTTGCTTAAGACTAGTGGATAAACCTATGGGTGCAAGAAGTGACGGAAGGAATATAGGTGAAAAAGAAAAAAATCAACAAGAACTAGAAGTTTTATTACTTCTGCTTTCGTCAGCATTTTGAATAATTAGATAATTAAGTTTTACCACGAATTTAAAATTCAAGTTCATCGCAGAGCTGCTAGTTTACAGAAAAATTGAAACGTTCTCGAAGTGAAGAATCGGAATGAAATGCAACGTTGAGCGACGAGTACTACTAAATGAATTTTTAGGCTTAAACTGACTACCATAGGTAATTAAACATTATCAGAGCAGGCATAATAAAATTTATAAGTAAAAGAATAAAAAAGCCACACTGTCGATTTACTAGTAAGCAACACATAAGTGCGGTCAGGCGGGCATCCCTTCCTCCTCATCCGCCTACGGATACTAGTTTCAGAAACGCCTCCTTCTAATCTTCATCTTCATCACTATATTCTATAGAAATCGTGAGAACTTTCTGATTAATCAAAACCACTGAAGAGGAAAGATAAAAAAAATCATTAAGAGATTGTGCACTTGCCTCGGAAAGAAGAAAATATTGTCTGCATGAGATAACTGTCATCGTCTTAACAAACATAAGAATAAAACAAAAGTGTCAAGTGCGATTCTTCCAACGAGATCGACTAACTTATAGAAAAAACTCCACGCCTTTCTGATATATTGATCTTTCTTTAAGTACTTGATGCATTTAGTTCATAAACTGGTATCGCAGCTGTTTGTGAAGGCTTTTCCACAAAGGTCCGGAAATGGCTTTGGTGTAAACTGAGACACTCTTAACACATTTGTCCTAGAAACTCCTGAAAAACCTACTCATTTGGCATTTGTCGATATTTATAAAGAAAACAAAGTTTTCAAAAAGCGGACGAACCTACAAAAAAATCTCGAACACCTTCGTGGATAACGGAGGCAAGAAAATGAACTGAATGAAAGAACTACTGCGCTCCCCTCAATGTATGGAGTGGATTCGTCCAAAAATTAGCTTGTGTTTACTCCAACGTTTCAAGAAATTTTGGTAACGTTTGCTATAACTTAATGACACATTATATTGCAGGCTTAAACCATTAAAAGGTGATAGCTCTGGCGCAGTACTTCGATGTTGCTGTTCATTACACGCTAAGTCGGTCACACGTCGGGCTCAGACTTCTCTGAGAGGAAAGCAACCCTGACTTGATTCTTTCTAAGAATAATATGGTACAAGATTGGCAAAAAGTTTATTCGGTTAACCTTTTGACATTTTTGTCTTCTTCAGAGCCGGATTGATCCGTCTCAGTGGTCTACAGGTCGCCGCTGTTCATACGAGGTGAGTGTCGTTCTTATCGAGTCGAATCCAATGAAGTGGAGCACAGCTCGAATGAAGAATGCCACTCGGTGGTGCCCTTTCCAGATGTTAACCTATTGCCGCCATCCAACACGAATCTGGTCTTTGGCGGCGAAAAACAGCCTACCCGGAGCTTCGGTAGATCATTGTAAATGTCATATGGGCCAAATATGTCTCTATTCACCTCTATCGTTCCACTAATGGAGCGCAATTTTTCTTCGTTTTTTTTTATTTAACCCTTCTTCACGTCTACTGTGCAGATCCCCGTAATTCTCAGAACCAATTCATTTCCTCGCAACCATCGTCCGCGAAGGACTTCCAAGTTTTTACGTGTCGCTTATGTTGCTGCTTGAGTGTTTTCATTTCGTCTCGAATGTTGTAGAATGCTGGCCGAGCGATTCTCTCTGGAGTTCTGAGATAGGTGGGTTGGAGCGTCCCCAATTGGGTTACAGAGATTGATTTTTCCCAGGAATGTCCGGAGCCAATTTCTACATCGCGGAGGGATGAGAGGCTTGGTTGACTCGAAGCGGAATCGATCTACTACCATGCTCGGGATGACGGGCATCACTACCACTATGCTATCCGCCCTATTGAGAAGAGTGAAGCATAATACATGCGTATTTCTCTAGAAATAGTCGGCTTCAATCGATTCATCTTTATTATTTAAAAAGCGGAATACTACGTATTCAGTAACTGCCACGACCGACTTTCTATTAACCTCGGCATTGATCAAGTGATTTTGTTCGTATTTTTGTTGAGCAAACGCGAGGTGTTATTATTCTTTGTTCACGATTAAGCTGACGTTTCGGCGAATTTTGCCTTCTTCAGAGCCTGGAAAGGTCAAGTTGAAAAAAAAACAAGTCGTTAAAACATCAAGTCGTTCCGAACTTCATCAAACGAAGACGACTACACGACGTATGCGGTCTACCAGAGGACAGTCACCAAGTATTGGACGTCGAATTGCGAATACTACGCACTTGTCTACGAAGCCAACAAAACCAGATGTTCGCCAAGTGGAAGAAGTGCGAGACGAAGGAAAACTTTTGTGCTAAATATTTGGAGGACCACCTCTGGAGGAGAATAGTGAGCGGGTCAGTGTTCATTTGCAACTCTATTAGGTCTATTAATGCTAAAGTAGCTTTGCGAAGAAAATTCGAAGACCTTTTGAGTAAATCACATAATACAGCTTCAATAGCGCACAAAAATATCGCTAAAGAACATCAAACAGATCACATTAGGATAGGTAATGTGCAAGAAAATTCAAGGCTAACCGTGTTAGGAGGCATAACCCTCCCTGACGGTGCGCGCTCGTTATTAGAATTGGGACCGAGTTTCTCACCATCTGAACCCATTTCTAAGATAACCTTGCGTAGGGTCGCATGTGGTTTACATGAACTTCAAGATAAACTCCGCAAAAAAGCTAGAGATGAAGCGCTAAATAGGTGCGAACAACGTCAAGTGGGGGCCCTACCAATAGCACCCTTTCCCCCAACGTTCTTTAGACAGCAAGAGCCCAATAATGAAGTTGATGTTAAATTTCGGATGTTTGCGAATGAAACTCTCAAACTCCTTAATCACTATCGCGCGAAAAGATACAGCTCCAACCTCACTCCAGTGCAAAAACGTGGTATGCGAGAGGTACGAGACCCGATAAGGTTGAAAACCATAAGACTTTCCGTTAGTGATAAGGGTGGAGAGTTTGTCATAATTCCCCATCAGCTGGATGCTGAGATGACGAAGAAGCATCTTGAAGATGCTTCGCTTTATCGCCCATCATCTGAGAAGGAATTTAAAAGCAAATACCGAAAATTAAACAACGAATGGGCCAAAATGGCAAGGGCTGCTGGTTTGAAACCATCAGTTATCTCTCAACTTAGAGTTGACTTACCAACATGCCCCGTCTTGTACTTACTTATAAAAACTCATCAGCTAGTATCCAGCGATGATCTTGCATCCCACGATCCATCACTATTTAAGGTTAGACCTATCATTAGCTGCGTAGACGGGCCAACGGACAGGATAACATGGTTTTTAACCCTAATATTTAACCAGTTGTTGAAACACATTCCAGCCCATCTTACGAATACCCAGGTGTTTCTGGATCGTCTACGTACTGCGCAGCCCAACAGCGCGTGCGTGATGGAGTCCTTCGACGTTACCGCCCTTTATACAAACGTGTCGAATGACTCCGCAATGCAAGCCATATTCGAACTCCTTACACAACACGAATTTTTTTTTTTTTTTTTTTTTTTTTGGATAGAGCACCTGATGGCACTCTTAAAGGAATGCTTGAGCTGCTCAATCTTCAGA
>UYYA01004773.1:37206-57955 GCA_900624975.1 Angiostrongylus costaricensis | reverse complement strand
TGCAAAACTTCGGACCGCAGGTGTATGCAGTGGGGAATGAACACGCTCTGTTGTCCTTACCGGAGAGCAGCGCACTTCACCACCACACCATCTGGGTCCTTCGCTTTGCCTGTCTCTCAGCTAGTTAATATAACTAGTCAATATAACTAGTCAATAGTTAATATAACTAGTCAATATAACTAGTCAATAGAACTAGCTGAGAGACAGGCAAAACGGACCCGGATGGTGTGGTGGTGAAGTGCGCTGCTCTCCGGTAAGGACAACAGAGCGTGTTCATTCCCCACTGCATACACCTGCGGTCCGAAGTTTTGCAAATATCTCTGCATTTCATACTAGTTATACTCCTGGTTTCTTCAATAGTTCTCATCTGCCTTATTTCCGCTGTTTATAGAACCCTTTGAAATGCCTAAGAATCATCGCATTAAGGTGCGATGAGATGAGCGCTCCCCGGTAAGTACAATAGCGCGTTCGTTCTCCACCGCATACACCTGCGGTCCGAAGTTTTGCAAATATCTCAGCATTTCATACGAGTTATATTTCGCAACATACCCTGCCATTAAGGAGAAAAAAGCAGCAAATAAAATGGTTAAAACCAGGAGTTTTGCGATACTCTGTAAGGACACGAAAGTGGTCTCATGAATAAAGCACTTACTCATTTTTGTTCACCTTCAATCAACTCAAGGAGTTTACCCAATTTTCTTAGTTCAGGACCTTTCAAAATAATCTAGAATTAAACAGTAATTGATTGGGTTGCCACCAACACACTAAGTTATTCCGAATCCTCTTGTATGACTGCATGTGTGAAGCACTAAACTGCATTTACCGTAACGGCACAAAAGGAAACTGGATGAGTTGAAGTACAATATATCTGAACTGTTGCAACACGTGAGATGCCGAATAAAATGACGAATTGGACAGACCACTCTATGTTCACGTAAAAGAGTACCTAAATATAAAAGTGGATACTAAACAAACTACTCCACTAGGTACGCATGGGACGCTAGGAAACAACGGTGATGATTTCGAGGCCGAAGCCATGATTGCAACGAAAAAATTAAATATAATTTTAAATAAAAAATAAAAAATTTTCTACTTCGTTGAGCTCACTGAGCAAAGTCTGTTCTTCACCGACACTTCTTCAAAAGATGACGAAGTCGTTTATATTCGACACAAACTTTTCTCATGTCTTTTCCTACGAACATGATAAAAGGCAATGGAAAGGCTGCATTTCATAGTGCAGCTACAATAGCATACTCAAGATTTTAGAGCATAGTTAGCAATCAAGTCGGCAATGTGTACTGCGAAAGGACTCTCTATGCAAGTCATCCAACTGAGGTTGATTATAGAGCAGTGGACAACATGGACACAATCGGGGTGGTATAAAGGCATGGAAGTGGGAGTACAAGAGACAGATTATCCTGTGTATAGTTCGTGGTATGACCTTTTACTCTTACTCAATATGGTCGTAAATGATTAAAAGCGAATGGCTTCCAGAAGGAGATCTAATGGTGATGCATTGATACCCGTAGTGTTTTTACATCACTGACCTCTCATTTTTGGTCTCAGCAAACAGAACCGTTTCTTTAATAAATATCACTATTGCATCACCATTGCAAATAAGCCGTAAGGGTTGCGAAACAGATGACCACTAGCATTTGTTAAAAACGTTACTACAAAGAAAGTCTCATTAGCGGTTTGAGAAAGTGCACATCGTTGGCACGAACTGCAAGTTCGAAATAAAAGAAGTTGCGCATACCTAAGAATTGGAAGTTCTACACTCAAATTGTCAGTTGTATGTAGGAATCACAAGTATTTCGTAAAGTGAGTGCACTCTGTCTAGGACATGTATACTTTATGGCTTAAATAGCCAATTTTAGGTTGCAACCCAAATGTTTGTGAGAGTAGGGTTTAAAACGCTAGTAAAAGTTTGTGGTAATAAGACATGAAAATTGTTTCTAAAGGCGAATTTGGTAGAAGCACATTCAAAAGTGAACACCCTATGAGCATTCAACCACTCTGGATAGATCTCCTCAATTTCTTCTCATCTTGCTATAGCAAAAAAACGATTTGCTAACTAGATAGACAGGACCCCGTTAGAGAAAGCTAGCTGAAAGACTGAAAGACAGGAGAAACGAAGAGCCCACATGGTGCGGTGGTGACCGCGTTAGCTCTCGGAAGGGGCAATGGCCTGTTCGTTCCTCACCGCAGACACCTGCAGTTCGGAGTTCTTCCATTATCTCAGTATCTTTATGGCTGTATTTTAGATAGTACCCTAGCTTGAAAAATTATGGTGGGCAGCTAATAAAAGGTTAACATTGTGATCCCCTAATTACCAAAGCTCATTGTTAAAGTACTGCAGAGGAGACCTTTTTACCAGCAGCAGTCTCTGTGATGACGGCTCCCCCAATAACATTTTCTAGCCACAAGACAAATTCGTTCCGAAAAAAAAGTTTTTGGGAACTACTGGGTCGGAAACTAGCTTTTCACGAAACACGCTTAAAATTGTGTTTGACAAGCTACTGATTGAGTACAATGAGAGCAGCGAAAAAACTATGTGTGGCACAGCATGCCACTGAAAAAGAAATTGGTTGGATGCAGTAAACTTCGCTTATCTTTCTGCTATGCAAACAATGAATAAAATGTACCTTGGGTGATATATTTTAACCTCGAAAGCGGAAGCTGCTTTGGATGCACCTGATTGAGAGCCACGTGAAATTTGATGTTAAACCGACAGGTTCAAGGCTTAAAGATAGAGTCCGACCAAACTGTTCTGGTGTTATGGCTGAAAAGCAAAAATCGGCATTCTTCATGGCGAGTCGTGGGCATGCTCGTTTTCACTGTTTCAGTGACGTTTTGTGCAACCCAACAATTTGTTGTCTCACCGTCCAACGTCGCAGACGGGAGCGCCCAGTCATCGAGGTGCTAAGGCTGGTTTGTTGCTGATAGAGCCATTTGCGGTTCTTGGATTTTCGAGGGAGCTTAACTGGAGCTTTTCTCAAATCATGTCGCATGAAATCGACGGCCCATGTGGATAAGAGGGAGATTTTCAACCTTGCGATTAATCTTATACCAGAACAGTGGTGGTTCTTGATATTGGCTTGTTTTTAGTTGGTGTTCCCGATGGAAGCGTCGAAATTACTCTCAGCTTTTAAGACCATGTTGGGAGATA
Source organism: Angiostrongylus costaricensis (assembly GCA_900624975.1). Classification (NCBI taxonomy): domain Eukaryota; kingdom Metazoa; phylum Nematoda; class Chromadorea; order Rhabditida; family Metastrongylidae; genus Angiostrongylus; species Angiostrongylus costaricensis. The sequence goes on along the minus strand of UYYA01004773.1, from coordinate 54,786 downwards.
AACTCTCCGTTGCACATCGCAGTCTGACACCAAAGAATGCTAAACCTCCTACCACGATGAGTGCGATAACACCGAAGTCGCCGTAAAGTCGATGCACGAAGAACAACACTCAATACTGTATCGCAAATGCTTTCTATGACTTAGGAAACATTGAAGCTAAAGCTAAAAAATATGGACGAGGATCGTAGGAGTAAAGTGTGAATGCGAAGCCTGCTTCAGCCAACAGTACTCGTGAAAAACGGCAAATGACTTATCTGAGTGTTTGCTTAGCAATGATATATTGTGATAACACTATGTTATCTGGCCCTTAAAAATCATAGCCCCGTCTCACGTGCGTTAGTATTAAATTCTCATACTTGCTGAGAAGTCAGTCTTCTCTTCTGCACTACTAGTCGTCTTTTTCGAATATGTTTAAAAGGATCTCCGAAAAAGAGGTTGTTAATAAGAAATATTACACTCTCACACTTTACACCGTCTTTTTGATAAGAAGCTTTTTAAAAATCCGTTTAAAATCCAACATATTCTGGACAAAACAGATTTTAATGAGAAAATATGTGCTTCATAACTACAGAATTCTCTTCAAACACTGACATATTTATTGACCAGGATGCATTACTGAAAACAGAGCCCAAGCCCGAAAAAAGACACAGTGGAACAACTGTTCAGGTACTAAAGGTAAACACAATCATTTGAAATATTCGTGCCCTGTAAACTTACTACATATTTGGGCAATCAATTGAAGGAGCGTACTTACTGCTTAGTAGTGCAGATCATTTTTCTAAGTATTTTAGCAAGAAGCATCGTTGCGAACACTCTAGAAACGTATTGATGTCGGTGCTTAAGAGAAATACTGGTGGGAAGGGAACAGTTAGAAAATAGGGCAGGATCTACAAAAGTGTATGGAAACGACATGAACGTGTTAAAGTCGGTTAACCTGCAAAAAACTCTTTAAACAGTAAGATGATAGGTGAATGAAACACATTAAATCGTGGCGAAACACAGCTGTGTGGCGGAGTTCGATGAAATTTTTGCAGAAAGCATCACCTGTCACATGCAGGAGTTAAAACTTCTGTCATCGCTTTGACCAAAACGATTTGTTTGCCTGGTACTTCGCACACAGAATACTTTTTCAAGGCATGTTTGATGTGCTGTTACCTTCTATGTCCACCGACTCCAAACTCAATCACTCGAAAAATGGCGTTCCATCCTCCACGAAAAGGCAAGAACTACACTATTCATCTCGCTGAAGATCCAAATGAACAAATAGACAATGCTTCTAAGGTACTGGGCTTCTGACTGAATTAATATTTTGGTAAAGAAGAGTTGACTAAACTGCACGCATACCTATAAATAGAGCGCTTTTTCTCACAAATAAAGTCTTATTGCACTAACACTTTTTCTCATAAATAAAGCCTTATTGCACTAACCTTCGTGCTCCAACTTTAAACCTTTCCTATACAGTGTTGATCGACCGAGTTCGCCGATTGTTAGTTGCAAGGAAAGTAATATCTGGTGTTGCTAGAGAAGTAGATGCAACCAAAGCGCTCAATGTCGTTTATGCAAGAGTTCAAACAACTTTTATAACACACTATGACTAAAGTTGTATTAAGCTCATTGGAAAACGGTTCTTCATAAAACCGGCACAACTTATAAAATCTCCGCATTCCGATTACAATGAGGTTATGCGACACATTGAGGTGAGTGCTAAAACGTCTCTTCAAGACAGTTTAACTCAGCTTTCGAGTGTAAGTCACCATTCTTTAAATTAAAGACACTCTACCTTGATCTATAAATAAGCGACTAGTGCACACAATAATAGTCTAGCAAACCGATAATGATTGTTGAAGAATTTTGTTTCTCACGCGAATCGTTTAATGGAATTGTGGCTACGTGAGATTTCAAACATGGATAGCTAAACCTTTATTTAAAAGTCGAAATAACATAAAAGCAACACGCTAGTGGGACCAAATGCAGAGGTAACCTAAGGATTAAGGATTAACATTAGCAGTGCGAGAGATTAGCTTCCATAATGATTAGTGACTGAAAAGGGAACAGAAACGTGCTATAGAAATATTACCTAACCGAAAAAGCTGAAGCTACCACAAATCGTAGAAAATGAGAGAGGAACTAGGCCTACGATTGAGTACCAATTTCCTACATACTGCTTTGGAATGAATGATGGGAATCTCCAACATGTGAGGGGAGATATCATGAGGTTGATGTGAAAAGTGGTAATGCGGTGCTTACGACGAACAAAGATTATTGGAGTCTCAAAGTGGCCAAACGCACAACAGACCGAAATGGTACAAGCAATATCATTTCGTTATTCATCAGAGACTGTTCTGACAGAGTTATGCGAGCGTAGGTATTGATAGAGAACTTTTTACATACTGTAGAGAACGCAGAAAAACTGCTTAGTTTAACACTCATTGCGAAGTTTTCAGTGCTTCGTTTTACGAACGGCGCTTGGAAGTTGTATAATCGTCGTGAGATGTACCTTACCGAAATCAAATCCGAATGAGAAAAGAGAAGAGGTGTGATTTCTAAATATAGCCCATTCTCACAATTTAGGCCACTGAAGATCAGACCAAATACATAGGATTATGCGAAATTTTTGAAATGATATAAAAAGTGTGCAAATGTGAATTTCATATAAATCACTAAAGAGTGCTGAATGTTCTATAAGTGTTTGGAATATTGGCTTGTTTAGTGTAGAAGCTGGCATCAATGTAAAGAAAATTTTCAAAACTCAGACACCTGGCCAGATTCCCAGATAATTAGCCTTGGCGGCTGGTTGCTGATTACACCGTTAGGGTAAAAAATTAGCTGAGAGAAAGGTAAAGTCAATAGCTTTCTATAGGTACAACTGGTACAATGGCTAACACGTGGGCTCTTGAAAACGGTAATACGAACAAATCTGTTTTGCGGGGCAAATTTTGCGAATATCTCAGGATCGTTTTGGTTCCTTTTCACACAATACTCTGTCATGAAAAAATGGCAGACGGCAAATGGAAAGTTACACATCGCAAAGAAAATTATTTGAAATCGCTCTGTTCTACAGCTTCGTAGTGTTTTGCTTAGCTGGAAAATGTTTGATCTAGGTGATTAACCCTTTCATTTGAGATGCGCATGTGGTGATTCCTTCTTAGCGATTTTTCTAAATCAGGGCTTACATTTGGTCACTGTTTAGCTAAATTTCTCATTGCTTTCTCTCCATAGTTCTTGTAAAGACACAGCCATGGAAAATCACTCAGAATGTACCACATAATTTGGGCAGATATCATTTGGACAGATATCTAACATTTCTACCTGAATCTCTACAAAACAGAGTCAAAATCGTTGTTTTTCATCTGTAAATGAAGTGGGCCAAATAATAGCCGAAAATTGGCTATTAAATTGTTAAAATGACTGTTATCAACAAGCAGATAGGGATATTGACATCAAGTCGCTTTACAGAATTAATAAAACTTTTAGTATGAAGTTGATGCTCGAAGAATTTATGAGATCACTCTACACACTTTAATTTCAAACTTAATTGTTTCGGGCCTATCAATACAATTATTCAAAAAGGCCCAAGATTCTAGGCCTACTCCGTAGTTCTTTGTGAAGAACTGCTAGTCGAGAAGCTCTCTACTTGTTTATCCCGGCTCTGATTCAGGTCGTGATTTTCTGTCAACCAAACGCATCAGATCTTGGCGAATACCTACAGCCTTGCTGTGCAAACATTCCGCTGATGGCAGAACTATTTGACACAGACGTATACGCGTTCGACTACTCAGGGTATTTTCTCTTTGAGAGCGCTGAATTATTTTTTTTTAGTTTTTAGTCCATCACTCATTCTTTGTATGATCATTCTTCGAGCAAAGAAACTTTTGGCATGCCAAGTGAGAAATCCAGACCGTACGTTCGCTTCATTGGATTCCTCTCTGGCGTGTTAAAATGTGGAGGAATCAAACGAAAAACACAGCGGAATGCTACATTATACCTTTTAGCATCTAACGCGATTGTCTGCTCTAAGCCTATCCATTGAATTTGCTTTAACTGTTAACTCAGTTTTTTACATTTTATTCGGCACTAACTGAGTATTCGAGTCAATTTCAAGGTATGGATACTCATCTGGAAAACCTTCGGAAGCCAATATTTATGCTGATATCCGCGCTGTTTACGAGTTTGTGAGAAAAAGCCGTCCTGATAAGAAGGTATTTTTAGATGGAACAAAGCAAGAATGCACTTCAAAATTCAATTAAGAGCTATGGCGAGAATGAAGCAACTTTCGCTATGATTCGAACTCATGCCTAAACGGCCAATTATGAGTGCTTTGAAGATTTGTGAGGCATACCTACATTCTGTAAGCTCTTCTTCCACGTAGATTCTTGAACAGCGATATTGCGCAAGGAAAAATATTATTCACATTTGTAAAAAGATTTTCTTTTGTCTGACCGGATTTCTCTTTCATAGAGTTCTCACTCCCACTAATTTTTTCGAAGCCGTTTCGAAAAATTTGTAACGGTGGAATTTGGTATATATATATATATATACATCTCTATATACATTGGTATACAATACACACTTGGTATCGTTCCCCGCATCCGTGGCTCACCAAGCCTTCCATTCCTCCGCGGTCGGCAAATTGGTACCAGGTGTGGCTGGGAGGTTAGCAGCACTGACTCCATACTTCGATAACCGCGAATCATATATATATATACATACACACGGTCTTCCGCCTACACTGTCTTACAACCGGTGTCCATTGTTGCTAACGTACTCGCGATTGAGTTCTGCTCCTGCTTGTGCATCTGATAAACAAATGATATTGTGCCTTCCTGTAGTCTTTCTTTATTTTCCGAGGACTCATTGTTCGGCAGAAAAACCATATTGCTTTTGTACTCACAACGATAGTCGGAATCATGGTTTTCATACAGGTTTATACCTTTGCCAATCTAGAAGGTTAAAGTGGTGTTAATCCCTATGCCTTCGAATGTTTTTGACGATCTGTGAAGACTAGCGCAACGCTAGAGCGCTATTCCCTGCATAGCTCTACGGTCATAAGTTTGGAAGGTGTTCAATTCAGTGAAATCTATCGTAAAAAATAAACTCGTTTTATGGCATGGCCTTCATCCAGCTCCTTCAAGTAACAGATTAGGGTGACCTTCGTGGAAATATTATAGACTATGATCAAGCTGATCAGGTTGCAGTTATGAACGCCATTCATTCTTCTGTCTGACTGAAAAAGACAGCGAAGTCCGTTTCTACGGAACGATAAGCATGTGAACTCCACAACGTAGCACATTATTATCGTCACGTCAAGATCGAGCACACTACCATCGTTACTAAGTCGATTTAAGAATTCGTTCATCCACAACTGTCGACCATAGCATCTAAGTAGGAGTTTTGCACCACGAACGCCTCTGTCTATATTTTTAAGTTCCTTAAATAGGATGGCATTAAAAATGTTCCGATTGTTTTGACAACGTCCATTGTGGTATGCTTACTTGCATGGAAACTAGAAAATGCCCGTGTGTTTACATTTCTAGTCGTAGTCATTCTATCTCGACTTTACAATATTTTTATGGATAATTCGGCTGGTTACCTTATCTTCGTGCTACCGGGCAGCTAATCACAGAGTTCGTTAACATTACAAGAGCTGTTGTTGGCACGTAAGAATTCGAGTCATAGGGCAGCAAACTTCCTTTATTTTCATATGGCTCGGGGACTACCAGTTTTGAGAACCTGAGACCACTGTAGAAGGGCTATCTCACTGTTTCAAGGGAAATCACGCCATATCAAGAAGTAGTCTAATCAAACTCTAATCCGATTATCTCTGCGGATGACGGACGCAAGACAATGAATCAAATAGAAGAAGTGCGTATTTTTTGAACGAATATATAAATTTTTTTCTTCCAGATCGTGCTGCTTGGTTTTAGCCTCGGAACGGCGACCGTTTCCGATATGGCTGCTAGTCGACCTGAAGGTCTTGCCGGCGTTGTGCTAGTGGCTCCATTCACTAGCGGACTACGTTTAATTGGTGATCAACCAGAGAAACCTACGACGTGTACCCTTGATCGCTTCAATACGTATCTTTTTTAATTCGTAGATCATATTTTAAAAGTAGTCATGCTTTACAAAACTCCTCGGATATCGCAGTTCTCTATCTCTCATTCCGTTCTCAGCAGCCATTTGCTTTTCTAGATACTTGATACTTGAATAGCCTGTCCTCACTGGTTGTGCGGGCCCTAGCAATCTCCACATTTTCGGAGATTTGCTGTTAAGTCACTGTGGTTTCCCGCAATCCCGAAGTCAGCCTGGCCAGTCTGCTCCAGGTCTTCACCACCACAAGCAGTAGCAACCTTTGCGAATCAGAAGAAGATTTGCCAGCAAGCTACTGATTTGATACTAGGAGGTGGAGTAGCCATGATGAGGCGGTGAACCGTTGAGAGGGTTTCTATAAATAGCTACAATTTATTCCAGAGTTTCTCTTTAAACGCTGTTACAACCGAAAGCACTTTTTTTTCTTAGCACAATACCTTCACACTGAATATTGAGAAAAACGAATATTTGCTTGCTTGGCATAAGTTTTGCTTAGAAGCTATAGCTTCTCTGGTTTAATAACATTGGAGAATTCGTCTTGTTTTACACGCATCCTATGCTATGAACGATCGGCTAAACTTATGTATAATGGATGAAAACACACTGTTAAGGAAGCATAATTCCGTAAAAAAGTCATGATTTTTCCTTTTTCGTGAACAGCGAAGAACTTCTCAAGTATACCATACATCATCTGCGTAATAAATACAGTCGTTTTTAATTACTAGCTACTTTACAGTGCAAAATGTTTAGTGTTTAGTACGGAGAAAATGACAAACAAGTCATTCAGGTACGACAAGGTGGGAAGGATCGCTGTGCCGTTGTTGGTGTGTCACGGAAATCAAGACGAGACGATCGAAGTAGAGCATGGATTGGAGCTTGCTCGACGTGCACGGAGAGCCGTTCCACCACTCATTATTGATGGAGCTAACCATATAACAATCTTCAATGGAAAGTACATGCAGACATTTACTCGAATTCGGCGGTCAGATCATTTAACGTTCTTTTTTTTCTTCTCTCAAGTCGTACATTTGATAAAACTTTACGACTGCCAAGAAATTAATGAGCAATTTTTTTGTAACATCTCTGGGTTGTCTAGCATCGAGGCTGTATGTGTAGCAAGACCATCGCCACCATGATGGCATAGCGACGGTGATATCGCGAAATTCATTACATTCTCCGAACATTGTTAAATATATAACATTGATGGGGCGAATTGTGTAGTAATAGAATCGGAAATACGTGCAGAGGGCCAATCAGGCGTCCCATCTTAGCAAAATCGGAAAATTGCCGCCACATTCGTCTGGGAAGCAATTCCCTCCCACCCTAAATGGCTATGGACTGCCTGCGATGAATAACAGGAAAAATCGTAGCTCGGCTCTCTCAGGATTTCAAAACCAATTTGCTCCACTATTTAATAAGCTTCATAAAGAAGGCCAAGACCTCTAACTGTAACCAGATCCATGTGCAAATCCGAAGACCCTCGTTGATAGCCGATAAGAGTAGAAGAATCGAATAAAAGAAATGCTAGGATCTACACAACATGTGAAATCAGGTTGTGCAAATTTTTTTAAAATCTAAAAGAAGCACTCTTAATGATGCTGAGATATTTGCAAAACTCCGGACCGCAAGTGTCTGACCACCACATCATGCGGGTCCTTCGTTTCACCTGTCTCTCAGCTAGTTCTATCGATCTTTTGCCATCAGCAATCACCCGTCAGCGGGATAGATCTGGGGAGCCCAGATAGGCAACGAACCTAGCCAGCTGCAAATATCTCAGCATCTTAAAGTTATATTTCGCAATATGCCGTTGAAAAGAGTTGGCAGTAAATGATAAGTTTAAAAGGCACTTTTTTCACTTTTTTTTACTTAGCTAACGTTGACTTGAAAAAGAGAAGGGTGTCTCAACATTAGCGTCAACTTCGTGTTCTTAAAATCTAACAAGTTTCGGAAAAACGAATTTTCACGCCTTTGTTTTTATTATACGGACTCTTCATTATACGAACGTTTTCATTATGCGGGCTAAGGCATATGGGTTCTTCTTTTTTCGTAATCAGTTTAAGCTATACAAATATGTATGAAAACGAGTGGATTAGAACAGTTTTTAATACAAATTAAGCCATCTCTGTAAAGTTGCGAATATAGCAAGGAATATTGGAATTCTTAAAACTGTGTTATTGAGCTGTAAAATGAGTTCTAGAGGAGATGGAAGCCTAACAGATAAAAGGGTCTATAGACGACCAAACGTGAATTACATTGGTCACTTGACGATGCTAGTTAAACAAACCACGTATAGAGGACAATTCCCGATCACGAAATCGATTTGAAGATTTGGAAAACGAATTCATTCTGGATGAAATGCCCTATCTAACAACCGTTTGAAATATTTCCTGATGCTTCACAATAGTGTTTCTCCTACCAGGATTTTTCGTTATTCATATTCACTAGATCCTAGACCGTTAACATCACCTCTATCACCTGTAGCCCCGTTGATCGTCGAGTGACTCGAGTAGACGTCAATAAATCATCAATTTTTTCCTATCGTGTGCATGAGTAGCCCAGTACGTTCTGCTCGCTCTAGGGACTCGTCGAGCATCATATCTTTTTTCTAGGCTCTTAGTGATGAACTCTGACCATTGGATCGGTGGTCTTTCTGCAGTACGTTTGACATCCCGAAGAATCCAGTCACTAACGGCTCTTGTCCATCGCTTGCCATTCATACGCATTACGTGCCCAGCCCGCCTTACCTTCGACTGTATGGCGTACAGAAAGGCACCATTGATTTTTGATCGTGGTGCAGGTCGAAGCTTCGGATCCCTTCCATTACTTGAACAAAACGGAATACTCCTAGCATCGTCCTTTCGACTGCGCGTTCAATAACGCTAAGTGATCCTTTATCCTGTTCACGCAACGACCATGTTTCTGACGCATACGTTAACGCAGAAAGTACCGTTAAGTCGAGAAGGTGGGCATGGAGTCGGGTGTTTTTTGTTCTCTTCACCACACCCTCGACGCTCTTGAAGGCTCACCAAGCCGCTCGTTTCCTTCTCCTCAGCTTTGGAACTAAGTCTTTCAACATGTTGATTTCCCGATCGAGATAGACATGACTGGAGCATTCGGAGATGTTTGTTCCGTTGAGCGTGAATGGGGGATACGAAATCAATCCGTTCCTCATAAACATCGTTTTTTGACATTTAGGCGAACACCAATCTTTAAACAGATTTCATCAAAGTCGTCAAGCATACGTTCAGCTTGGCTAATGTTTGGTGTTATAAGGAGGATGTCATCAGTAAAGCGAAGATGATGTAACTGCCGACCATCGATTTTCACTCCCATATTATCTCATTCCAATGTTCGCATGACGTTCTGGAAGTTGGAGGTAAATAATTTTGGCGACATGGTATCACCTTGCTTAACTCATCTTTTGACGTCGATGTTAATATCATTGTAGAATGGTGATACCTTGGTTGTGAAATTTTTGTACAGCTCACGAAGACTCTTTATGTACTGAGTGGGGATGTCTTGGCTATCAAGGGCTTCCATGACTACTTCTTTCTCAGTTGAATCAACGGCATGCTGTAAATCGATGAAAGTGACACAGAGCGGTCTTTTGTGCTCTCACGACACCTCAATGAGTTAACCGTTAGCATACTATCCTGAAATTGCTACTCTAGTCTTGTTGGAAATGGGATTGATAGAGTATAACAGTGGAATAAGCACTGCATTACCATGTACTGTCAGCACTAAAGCGTTGTAAAAAATTTAAGTGCCCTTGTCGTGCTGTGACTGTGCTCCGAATTAGTCTTTGTTGTGATAGCTGTCATATACCCCTGCGAACACACGACTCCTAACATTTGTAAAAGTTTTTTAAAAATCAACTTTGTTAGGTGCTTTTTTGCCGCAGCTTCTCGCTTAAGGTAGAATCTCTTAGTTGGAAAAGTGGTTGTAGCTGATGTCAAAGGTTCATGCAGTAGTCCTACAATGCATTACTGGGCTTCGCAGGAGAACACTTGATAGAGAAAGTTCTTACGGCTGTTTATTCTAAACTACAACAATTTCTCATTCAGATTTCTGGATGAGGAAACTAACCAGTCTCAGGAGAGTGAGACTAATACCAACATTCGCGAAAGTGCACAAGAAAAAGTGATCATGTAATTTGACTTGAACATTCTTGCTTAGTTTAAATAAATATTCCTCTTCAGAACAACTCCTACTTGGAAGATTTGATGCTTATACTCTTGTGATCAACTGAAATTATTATTGACACTTCTTCTTTTTTGCTTACCTTCATTTCAAGATTTTATTCAAACAACATATCCAATATACATTGCAACTGAATAAAAGAGCTTGATATCTACTGAGGAAACCAGCTAACTTTTATGAGACAGAGCCAGATGAACTGAGCATGAACTCTGTTCAATAGTCGACGTACTGCCTCACAGGTACAGTTGGAATTCTTTGAGAGTCGAAATGTGCTTTCCTAAATGTGCAACACAAAGTATTGATCTTGACTAACCTAAAACTCAACAAGAGGAGAACTTGAACTAGAAATATGGCGATAAAGTTACCAAACTGGGATGCGTATTACTGTCTCCACGAACAAGGCCGGTACGAGTACAAATTTTATTCACTGGACAATTTGTGGGTTGGACAAATTTTTCTTCAGTCTGAAGCCCAAGAAAGCCATCGCAGGGATTTCCCAAGACGTCGAAATGCTGCCGATGGGCTTATTTATTGGCGGCAGGTTTGCCTATGTGTCACTATGTTTCCTCTAACACGAAAATGACTCCTTGTATAGGTTTATTTACAAAAGGGCATCGAAAGATTGGACTATCGAATTACTGTGCTAACGTACCCTGCTCTTCTGTACAATGCAGTTAAACGGCTTTATATCTAGGAACACTCTGGCCATGGCAACATGTATAGTAGGTGCACATGCAATCATCATAGCAGCAAATCAAATTTTCAAAAAGCCCAATGAATTATAGGACAATGGCCCGACGCAAGTGGCGCAGTGGTCTAAGGCGCCCTGCAATACACACATAGAATTGATCATTGTGACCATGGCTCACCAAGCTTTCCATCCATTTGGGGTCGGCAAATTGGTGCCAAACCTGTCTGGGAGGTTACCAGTAGTGGCTCGATACATCGTTAGGCCACCGCGAGCCATTGTAAAGGCCAGATAAGCATTCAGTCACCTCCAAAGATGCTTAATAAAGTTGAATGCATGGCGTATCCTTCAGGGAGTCATCACTGCCGAGTGCTTTATTCTTCACCTTTTAATAGCTCTACTTCGAACTCAGTCAAAGCTACCAAAAATATGAATTATGTCAGATCAGCCAAAAATATAAGACATTTGCAGTTAAAAACTTTCTAAAAAGTTAAAAAAAAAAAAAACTAAAAAGTTAAAAATCTTGCGACAACCAATCCGTCATCATTTAAGGTTAGACTCATCATCAGCTGTGTAAATGGGCGAACGGATAGAATAAGCTGGTTTTAAAGCCTGTTACTTACCCAGTTGCTTAACCACATTCCATCTCACCTCACAAACACCCAAATGTTCCTAGAACGTCTACGTAACGCGTCTCCTAATAACGCGTATGTGATGGAGTCTTTCGACGTTACCGCACTGTACACCAACGTATCGAATGACTCCGCAATGCAAGCCATCTTCGAACTTCTTGTTGAACATTAAGGAAGAATAAATATGCATGGCTTGTCCATCCAGCAGCCAATGGCTCTCTTAAAGGAGTGCCTAAACTGCTCGATTTTCAGATGGTCTGGGAAATATTTCGCACAAATAAGGGGGTTGGCAATGGGACAGCGATTGGCACCAAGCCTTGCCATTGTGTTTATGTCTAAGCTAGAAGCCCCTGTTCTCGATCTCCGGCCACTACTCTACTGCAGATATGCCGATGATTCTTTTGTCGCCTTCTCTACGCAGGAGGAGATGGACAAATGCTTTGAATCATTGAACGAGCAGTCCGAGTACATAAAGTTCACCCGGGAGAAACCGAGAGAAAACTGGCTTCCGTTTTTGGANGTCCAAATAAACCTATCAAGTAGCGGTTACCTGACAAAGTGGTATCGAAAGCCAAGTAACAAGAACATCCTTGTCCATTTCCTTTCTTCCCACCCTTCACACACAAAGAGGGCGATTGTGAGAAACATGTTTCGAACAGCCACCTCTGTGTGCACTACCAGGGAACTAAAGGAAGAATCGCCCGACTTGGCCCGGCAAATAGCCATCTCCAATGGCTACGAAATAGTAACCCCACGAGATAAGTTTACAAGGAGAACGACGCGCCCACGCGAAACGCTTGGCCAAAACAAAATCCCGTTTATGTTGCCTTTTATAAGCGACGAAGTAAGCGCAGCTATAAAACGATGCTTAAGAAGGGCAGGTCTAGAGGAATCGGTAGCGGTAGTTGAAATACCACCAGCTGCTCTACGTCGTCATTTAGTTCGTAACCGCCTGTATGACCGTCTGTGTGAAACAACAAATTGCGTAATTTGCCCTTACGGCAGGGACGGTGATTGCATGAGTTCAGGTACGATATACCTGATCTCGTGTAACAATTGCGGAGATGAATATATTGGCGAAACGGGCAGACCTTTGTGTATCCGTATAAAAGAACACCTAGATGGCAGACGAAAACTAAGACGAAGCACCCCACTAGGCACGCATAGGATACAAAAGCATAGCGGAGACGATTTTGAAGTGGAAGTCAATATCCTTGCACAGGAGTCCAAAACACCAGCGCGAAAACTCCTAGAGGCTTTTTGGATCAATGCCAAAAACCCTACAATGAATAGCAGGGACGAATGCCCGGAGATCATACGCGACCTGATCTCGTACGTTCGCATCGATTTTTGATGTGGGATGGTGCAGTCGTCAACCACATGCGACTATAATCAGCTGTTCTAAACTTCCTCATTGGAAGTCACGAAAAAGCGGTGGGTTTTTCGAGAAGTTGTTGATCGTGTATTTACCAAAGAGTCTTTCGTCTTTGTGTAAGTGTTATTGAAGCGTTTGGCCTAGTAGATTGTATATCAGTATACCCTTCCAGGCTCTGAAGAAGGCGATACTGCCGAAACGTCAGCTAGCGTTGTATTGTATTGTGTTTTTATGGAAGTAAATGTATGCTGTTCAAAAACCTCGCGATTGCTGAACAAGAAAACGACACTTCCACTGAGTATGTCACGTGGAGACCAACTGAGCAGAAGTCACATGGAAGCGTAATATGCCCCTCCCATTAGAATGACAGGCTTATACACTGCCCAATATCACGCGTGATAATGAGGCATTCTTCTCTGCGGTGCATTTTCGGATTCTTGGAATTAATCCAGAACGCTCCAAAAATTTTGCGAGCTTGTGTTTTCGACTCCTGTTCGAGGATCCTCAATTCTACTTCAAAATCTTCCCGTAATGTCTCTGTGTTCTATGCGTGCCCAGTGGGGTACTTGGTCTAACTTTAAGTTTACCGACCAGATGTTCTTTTATGCCGACGCAGAGTGGTTTACCCGTTTCGCCAACGTATTCGTCCACACGTGCTTTGCAAAAGATTAGGTATACTGGGTTCGAACTCACGCCAACCCCGTCTCTACCATTAGGGCAAATTACACAGTTTTGCGTTGTACATAGACGATCATACAGGCGGTTGTGGACTACTTGGCTTTTTGTAGTGCTCTGTGGTATTTCGATTATTCCAACCGAATTCTCTAGACCGGCTGTTTTTAAGCAGCGTGATATAGCTGCACTTAGATCATTTGAGATGAAGGACAGGATAAATAGGACCTTAATATCGCATGAGTTACGTTTGGGGCTTGGCTCTTCCTCTACACCTGTCCCGAGGAGCTACAGTTTCGTAGCCATTCCAAACGGCTATTTCGCGCGCCAGGTTCCGGGATTCTTCCTTCTGCTCTCTTCCTGTGCACGAAGAAAATTTCGAAGTAAAAGTGAGGATCCTCGCACAGGAGTCGAAAACACAAGCGTGCAAAATTCTTAAGGCATTCTGGATTAATTCCAAGAATCCGAAAATAAACCGCAGAGAGGGATGCCTCATTATCAAGCGTGATATCGGGCACTATTTAAGACTGCTATTTTGATGTGAGGGACACATTACGTTCCAAGTAAACTCTGTGCCGTTGGTCTCCACGTGACATATTCAGTGGAAGACTCACAGAAAGCGGTGAGTGTGCAAGAAAGCTATTCTGTGTTCAATGTGATTGGAATCTTGGTTTAGCGTTTTCTTTGTTTGGTTATGGAGATGTTTGACCGTGTAGATTGCAGTCAACTTGGCCTTTCCAGGCTCTGAGAAAGACAAAATCGGCCGAAACGTTAGCTTGTACGTAAATAAAGAAATAAAATAACGCCTCGTTTTGGTCGACAGGAATATAAAGAATTACTTGATCAACGTCGAGGTTAACAGGAAATCGGTCGAGGGATTTATTTTCGGTTCATTTGATTGTTCATTGGGTATATTTCAAAACCCATTAGTAGACAGCATAACAATATTTCATAAACCAACTTTCCTTTAACCTCGGTATTACTAATCAACGTGTATTCTTTTTTTGATAGACTACACGATGTTGATAAACAATTTTTATTCGGCTAATGTTTCGACGTCTTCGTCTTCATCAGAGCCGATAATCAGAGTCGATAGGCCACGGTTGTTCTTCGTCTCGATGTGGCGTCTTCCCCTTCATGTCGAGTCGGGTCTTCTTCACCGTGCCTTCTCCTCGAATGAGGCATACTCACTCGGTGATGCCCTTTTAAACAGGGTGCTAATGGATGCCAGTAGTGATTTTCCAGTGGTAAAATCTTGTTTTTTGACCTATTTATTTTCTTTTTTTAACAAGTTCCTATCATTGGAAAGTTTCCACTATCGACCACTAAGACCTTGTATAGAAGGGCAGCACCGAGTGAGTATGCCTATTTCGAGAGATGATCCACTGAAGAAGACCCGATTCGATACCGAGGCGAAGACGCCACATCCAAGCGAAGAACAACTTTGGACCATCGACTCGGATCATCGGCTCTGATGAAGACGAAGACGTCGAAACATTAGCCGAATAAAAATTGTTCATCAACTAAAGAGTACACATAAGTAGAGCTCGACAGCAAGCCGATTAAGCTTTTATAAAGTAAGGGTAAATAGTAGTAAAGTGACGAAAATGTCAATGTTAGTAAAATCTTACGTCATTGAGTTATTGAGTGCTTATCTGTTCCTATGAATAGATCAATTTAGCAGGTGGGAAGAGACGTTAATGAAGAACACTGTACATGAGGACATATTTGTGCTCTGCAAAACTTTAATGACCTCAGTCAGATGAATGAACTAGGCATGTTTAAGCAATGTAGTTAGGAGTTACCGTAACCCAAGGCTGAAGATGAGCACGGAAAGCCAAGCGCGCCTGGAATTTTGCCAAAAAAAGTGGACAAACCGCGGCATAGAACGCTACTCAAACTGGTTACTTAGCCAGTGCTGAGTTATGCTTCAGTGATCTTTTTCCCACACAAAAAGCATGAGAGTACAAGCAGTGTCACTCGCTAAAGTACTGAACACGACTAATTGGGAAGCCAAAGCAAGATCTTAAGGTCCCATTCTATGTCAGTTATCGAAAATCTGTTGGTTCAATTAAATATAAATTTTCTTCATTGTCGAATGGGTAGAGAAGCCCGACACAAATTATTTCATAAAAACATTTGGAAAAAGGCCGGTCTTTGCTTCACTTCGCCGTCAAAAAACAACATATAATTTCAGTTCGAAGATAAAGCCGTTCAAGATCGATTAGACAATGGTAATTCCTTATTATTTTCTTGTGGATCAATAATTTTGATGCAGTTTTGGTTCTGCTAAAATTTTTCTCTTCTTGTGTTCTATTTTCAAGTGTTTATAATCATTAAATAAATGAATATAATGTTAACTTTTTATTTACTGCTTTCGATGACTCTTCACGGTACGGTATAGCGTAAAGTACAACCACAACATTGCTGAGATATTCGCACAACTAGGACCCCTGGCCAGTGGTACAGTGTGCAGTACGCGAGCCTCCGCAAAGGCTTATCTTGATTCGATCTGGCACAGGGTCCAAGTTTTGCGAATATCTCATCATCAATGGTGCTTAGATATTTGATTCGTTCCTCACCGCATACACCTCCGGACAGCAGGTGTATGCGGTGGGGGAACGAACGCGCTATTGTCCTTTCCTGGGAGTAACGCATTCACCACCACGCCATGCGAGTCCTTCGTTTCGCCTGTCTCTCAGCTAGTCCTATCGATCTTTTGCCATCAGCAATCACCCGTCAGCGGGATTGATCTGGGGACCCAAATCGGCAACGAACCCAGTTAAGCTGAGGCTGCAGTTATAGTCACAATCAATTATAATCACAACCGTGCACAGCTGCGGTCCGGAGTTTTGCAAAAATCTCAGCACCATTGAAGTTATATTTCGCAATATATCCTGCCATTAAAAAGAGTAGACAGAAAGTAATAAGTTAAAATTATCTCATCATCGTTTTGGTTCAATAGATATATGTTTAGAAAACTTACTTATACAGTGCGTACAACGAATTTCGTTTCCCAACCACACGAAATGGTGAGTTGAAAAGGCTGGATATGCCGCCAGTCTGAAATAAGTATCAGCGTACTTTTTCAGAACAAAGGTAGAAAAGTGCATCACAGAAACCTATGTGTTTTCAATAGGAACTATTTCGTAAGAATAAAGTACGATCTTGGTTAAAGGATAATCTTTTCCTTCTCATCGCTTCTTACTCGATAAGTTTTCATGAATATGAAATCTACAGATGGTTCGATCTTTCTAATTTTTCCAGAATTTGGTGGAAAGAAGTCTAACAGGACCTGCACTCATTAAAATAAATCCCCTTGATATGGAAAGCAGCTGTTTAAAATTTTCAACGTATTCCCAGATTGGTTGATTCTTATGGAAAAAAAAATGCAAAATTAACATATTCGTCACTGTGCCGCTTTTTCGAAAACTGCAGACAACTTTTCGCCAATCAAAGAGCCTGAGAATTTAGGGATTCGGCAAACATTTAGAAGAAGCTTAATAATTCCCATGACCGACTTTCTGTTAACCTCGGCATTAATTGATAATTCAATGTTTTTCATCAATAAGCAGACACGAGGTTGTTAATATAGAATTTATTAGAACACAATTGCTGACGTTTCGGCGGTTTCGCCTTCTTCAGAGCCTGGAAAGGTCAAATTGAGATGCGATCTACTCAGCCAAACACTTTCATAACCCTAGCAGATAAAACTTGATAAATCGATTTGTATTCGCATAAGAAACAGCTTCATTCAAACACCTACCGTTTATTTGTTGTAAGTATTTAAGTTAGTTGGTGGATAGCCGCCGCACAGAGTAATACATGGTCGATAACTGGGTCCATGTCAGATCATTGGATCAGCCTGAGGTATGGCGCTAGGTCACGCGTGATGACAAGACACTCCTCCTTGCTCTACAAGGAGG
>UYYA01004773.1:0-36181 GCA_900624975.1 Angiostrongylus costaricensis | reverse complement strand
ACAAATCGATTTATCAAGTTTTATCTGCTAGGGTTATGAAAGTGTTTGGCTGAGTAGATCGCATCTCAATTTGACCTTTCCAGGCTCTGAAGAAGGCGAAACCGCCGAAACGTCAGCAATTGTGTTCTAATAAATTCTATATTAACAACCTCGTGTCTGCTTATTGATGAAAAAGAAGCTTAATAGTTTCCATAGTATCACTTACTGCCTCAATACCCTGTTTTAATTTTGATTTAGTTTAAAGCTCCAAGTGCTTAAAACTGGGGATTAAATCTACATTTTTACAATTTTGAAAACAACCGCGAGCAGTCGCAAACATCGACGATGTATTGCGGGACATCATATCCCTGCCGAAGTTGGATACTCACTTGGGTACTTAGACGGCCCGTCCTCACTGGTTGTGCTTGCTCCAGCATAATCTCCATTTTTCGGAGTTTAGCTGGTTTAGCCATTGTAGTTCCTTGAAGTCCCGACGTCAGCCTGACCAAAGTCTGCTCCAGGTCGTCATCACCACAGTCGCCACCTTCGTAGATTAGAGGTTTTTGCCACCACGCAACTAGTTTAGTACTAGGACTGTGGTGGAACCTGCTTTGGTTTACTCTTAGCTGAGCTTCCTAACGGAAACATAGGTCTATGGATCCTCCCGTTGTACTTCGCAGCCCGACATCCAGGAACATTTACCAACCACGATAAGGCGGTAAACCATTGGGAGGATCCTGCTGAACAGAACTCCTAATGCAAATCTAATAAAGCAAAAAAAAGATAATTAAAACGTTTCGTAAGGTTATGAAATCAAAATTTCAAAATTCTGTAATGTGAGGCGAAAAACGTGAATTTTGTTTGAAAAGGGTGATAGATTGCGATGGGTTTTATTCCAACCACTAAAGTTTAATAAATGCTGAGATATGTTTGTTCAACACATAACGCTCGAGGTGCACTGAATATGAATACACCAAAATAACGGCAGTTTTCAGCTTCAAACTAATATACACTTTATTAGGCTTTACTAGTTTGAACGAGTACCATTCAATTCTAAACATCATTGCTTACAAAGCGGGTTATTTTACTCTCCTAGGACAGAATTCTAATACTATGAAGACCATGAAACATGATTCCTTCGTTTTTTGCGTATTTCGAAAACGAAGGCAATTGAAGAAGGTGGATTTTTCCCAAAATAAAAAAATGCTGTTTCCAAATCAATCTCTGACTTTTCGTAAAGATGAGCTTTTAGTTCTAAACATGTTTAATAACAAAAAAACTTGTATAGGAGTCACATTTGCGATTAACGATGAGGCAAATCCTCTTCCGTGTATCCGCGGAGTCGCTTCCTACTCAATTACACTAAGAGCGGAGATCGTATTGCCAATTTTCGATAAAACCAGCTTCAAGCGATATTTATTCAAATTATAAGACGCAGATCTATTAGTGCACGCATGCATTGAAATCAACACATTATGCGCGATTGTTAAAGTCAAATTTCAACAGTAGTGAGAAATGGTAATGTTTAGTGCTTAAAAGTTTCCACTAAAAACTAATGTTTTAGTGAAAAATCACCAAGACCAATGAGAGTCGTGAACAGATTCACCCTGCTAGTCTCACCTAGTTCAGATTAGAACGTATGCTTTAAACTTCTATTTTTTTATGTGTTCTAAAAAGAAAAATCTAAAGATGAGCATCTCGCCTTTCAAGGTTTTGATTTATATAACCGGTAAAAGTATGAGCAAATTCAAGCATAGTTGTGAAAGTCTCGTCGGTCTTGTAACTTTGGTTGCATATACAATTTGTTCAACATCAGCAAAATTTAATGGAATTTCAAAAAATTGCGTTTTACATACACATCTTTGTCCAACAAATTTTTTCCGAAAAAGTACGGCTCATTAGACTCAACAGTTAAACGAAATTACACGTTGATTGCAAGTGTTAGAGACAAACCGTCGGATTTTGTAGTGATAAAATCACCAATCCTTTTAATTACAACCCATACAAAAGATTCAGTTAAATTAAATAAAATAATGTATTGACCAGCTCAAGATTTCGGCTTTGAACGTGCACAGCTAGCAGGAAGCAAACCGCGACGACGATAAGAGCAAAGTTCAATCGCGACATACCTGCAAGAAGTATTATCAGTTAGAATTAGGAAAGGATGGGAACTCACGAAAGTCTCCAGTTAATTGTGTGCCTCTCTACAAGTGCTTTTAAGACGTATGAAATATTCGACGGCAAAACTAATAACGGAAAGCACAAGGCAGATGTGGTTGAAGCGCAAAAACAAACGAGTACGTGAAGTATTAACCATGCACGAGTACTGGTACAAAAATAGCACAGATCTCTGGTCGGTCATAATCTATGTGTTACGCTAATCAATGTCATGTACTTTACCAATTAATCCAAAACCTATTACACAGTACAAATCTGCATTTATTGCTTATACGACTCTGTAGGTGAAGCAAAACGTAGTTATCCATTTTCCTGCCACTAGGAAAAAGAAGGATAATGCCAACAAGGTTGATGATTTTCTAAAAGAGGCGTGATGCATTTGCCATCATTAAGCATCATAGAGAAGACAAAATACATATTAAGCATATACACTAGCTTGCGGTAGGCTGTTGATATATCACTCGGCCTTCTTTATCCTTAAAGTAACTCTAGTAGCAATTTTCCGAACCCGAAGAGATGGAGGAATAGTCTAGTCTCACGCGTCAACGAAAGCGTGTGAAATAGTCATCATTAATTTCTTTATCAATAATTTAGGCTTTCCACATAAGCCAATAAAAACGGTCACTATAGCGTAATTACGATGAACATTCGAAATGACTATTTGACTACACGTCGTGAGAAAGCATCTTGGTCAGTGGAAGAAGGGGTTCTCTGTTGGGACGCTGTGTTCTTTCTCCCTTTTCTTTTTAAAACTAAGTAGCTATCTAAAAATTCTTAAGATTTTGCTGGCCAAGATAATCCTATTTGGCTGAGCACTTTGTACGAAGCCTGGGAATGCTTTTCTAAAAATATGAATTATATATAAGTAGTTGATGTCAACACGCAGCACATCAGTCGAGGTTGTACTGTAGCTTTTAAGACATAGAAAACCAAAGAATTACGGCAGAACATAAGTGATTTTAATCGTTGTAAATGCATAAAATGTAATCTTAAAATAACCTTTATATTCAAAAAAATTGTTACTGTAATTCGCGTGGTCCGGTTTAAGCTTTTAATTAAGTACCATGTCCTTTGCTTTTACTATAACGGTATGAAACTCAGTAGGAAAGATGCGAGAAAACCGGATTTTCCATTGAAAGTTGTAATAAAGTTAGTCGTGTAATAAAATTCTTTTATTAGTTTAGCTATTTGTACCCTCCTAGATAATGTTACCAGTTTTCCAGCTCCGATGGGATGTTAGACGCGGCTAGCCTTGAGCTCGAGATCGACCCAATGACCACGTGTGCATTGGACAGCATGTCTGACCATTTAGCTAAAACAAACCTGTTACATTTACCTATAGTTTGCACTGGTCTTTCCAAAGAATTTTTTCAAAATGCCTTTTTTAAACGTTAGCCAACACAGATAGGAAAGCCAAATCCTTGTTTTGCTGAATGCCAATCCAGTGTTTATTCAAACTTTGAATTCAACCGTTTGTAGCCAAAAACTGTTCAGTGACTCGGAGAAAACCAAGCTTACATAAGTAAACCCGAAGACCTTTATGAATGTTAAAAATCCTTTATAAAAAATTACCATTAGTACGCTTCACTGAAACAAAAAGAATCATAGGTGTCACGCTTAAACGAACTGTAAGGCATTCATTTACTGCTTAAAAAGAGTGAAATACTCTGTACATTTATTAGGATAACCTTTAAAAACATGAACAGACCCTTCTCAAATGTAAAGATAATCTGATGGCATTGTTCTGCTAACTAAACCTTTCATAGTTTGATTTATCTATTAAAAATGAAGCTTCCCAACGGTTTAACGCCTCATCGTGGCTGGGAGGTGTTCCTGAGTGTCGGACTGCAGGGAACAGCGGGGGATTCATCAACCTGGCATGGTCTGCCAAGCTGAGAAGAAGTCTGGCGTTTCCATCAGGAAGCCTAGCTAAGAGTAAACCAATACCAGAATCCACCACCGCCCTGGCATCAAGGTTGCATGGTGGCAAATCTCCCTCTGATCCACAGGGGCGGCGGCTGCCTGTGGTGATGAAGACCAGAGGCAGACTTTGGTCAGGCTGACCTCGGGATTCCAGGGAACCACTATGAGTTAACCAGCAAAAACTACAATGACTTAACCAGCAAGTCTCCGAAAAATGGACATTATGCTGAAGCCTGCAAAACCAGTGAGGATGGGCCATTCAAGTATCAAGTAACAAGTAAATGATAACGAAACTGAATAGCAAGTTTTGATGAGCTTTTGCTTGTGAATGAGCAGCCAGCAACTCTAAACTGCGCATATGTTAAAGATCATGAGAAAATGCTTTCGAATACACTAGCGAAGGATGTTTGGGGAGGAGGCTTTGATTCAATGTGGGTGACTGTGCGGCGGAGCAATGGAAGTGGGTGCGGATACCAATGGATTGCAGGGTAAGCGAACTCCGTGTGGATATCCATGTATGAAGAAAAGATCAACTTATCTTGGGAACTAGTCCAACCAAAAGAGGAATGAACAGCTTAATAAAATTCAATTAGGCTCTGAAAAAACAACACCGTTGTATTTGTTTCACATTGTGGTATGACATAACTGTGCTTCGCACCCCTAAGTCTGTCATGCTACTCATTTCCATAAGAAATTCCCAATTATAATTAACTGAATTCAAGGAATAAAAACTGTAAGCTGCAAAGAATAAAAGGCTCAAAAGACTGAAAATTCGTTCTATAAAACAAATCAGCACTCATTATATTAAGTGAAGTGGGAAGTGACTCAGTCACAAAACTATCTCATGACATTTTTCGTTTACCATAAAGTGATAAAGCTCCTTCTAGTTTCATTTACGATATAGATAAAGATAGATCTGCACTTTCAAGAAAGATGATCCTACAGCCTTTTTTTCCGAACAGGCCAATATCTTCATTTCTGTTTTTCGCTTTCAATATCGGCACTTTCCATTCTGCTTAAATGTCTGAAAAAATGCTAAGAGGTGATTCCTTTATCTGATGCAGAATACGGCTGACAACTGTTTTAATTTCTTCGCTACAGATGTCGGAGGTATTCATAAATCTTAAGGCTGAACTTCTACTACAATAAAAGATCATGACATCCTTAAAACGGCAAAAAGTAGCACGAATTTTGAGCGGCTAGGATTCAGTCATTTTTCGACGTTCTCTCTTCATTTTTTTGAGTAATACAGAAGTCTAGTTATCAGGAAAGGGCTCGGAGTGAAACTTGAGACAATAGATAATGGAACTCATCGAATTTCCTAATAATGTTTGATTCAAAACGTTCTCTTGCTCAATTGAGAGTGGCAAATGAGAGATAGTAATTTAGGAAAACGAAGGTTTTCAAGAGATGCTCACGGCTCGCAGCGAATTCAACGTCTCTAGGAAGGCAACTCCTCCATCACCCCTGGGTCGACGAATAGGGAGCAGAAATGGTGAGAAAAAACGCACTTTATTTATTAGCATACCATACTAAGTGGTTGCAAAAACCAGTTGTGCATCCAGTTAACTCTACTCTACGATCTCAAACTATACGATACCTGATGAATTCAAATGGATGGCACACCCTTTTAGGACTTAATCAACGCCGAACGTCTCATTCTCTGTTCTCTGTGGTCCCTAATCAATGTCCTTAAGTAATGGTCGAGAAAAAATTTGATAATATAGTGGCGCTCTCAGCCAGCCCACTTTATTAAAATGCTCTAATTAATATCGGTAACATTTTGTATTACAGTCAATTTCTCAGCCATCGTTTTTGCACTCTAATTAGCTTCATTAGAACCGTAGGTCTGGTTAGTAAGCTTAATATTTCGTTCATAGTACACCAAAATCGTTTAGTTCGTCCGTTATATCTTTCCGAGTTGGAACGTCATACCTGAAAAGTCTAAGACCGTGGAAGAAAGTTGATGAGCAAAAGAAACTCGGCGGAATTCTTCTTATGCACAGAATTTTGATTCGAAAGTAAAAATCCTCTCTGCGCAAGGGAGACCTTCAGTTTGATTAACAAATTTCCTACTAAGTAATTCGACGCAGTCTCTTGCAATAAATTGTCCCGTTTTAGTGGATTTGCTGTTGAATCATCAGTGTCAGTACCCCTTTCCACTTACCGGCACACTATTGCTCTTTGCTGAAGCACACTTGCCTCAGAACCAGGGGTGATAACCTAACAACAAGTTTGGATTTCCAAACCCTTTAAAACAAGGAAAAACGACATGAATTTGAGTGAGAAACAGGTCACCAAAACAGCGTAGAAAATTCAAAATCTCAAAAATCTTCAAGGAAATCATTAGAGATTCATAGGGTAACATGCCGTGAAACAGTATTCTGCTTCTTATACATTTTCTATATAGCTTTGTATAAGAGTTTTTTAGAATTGCAATTTGACAAAGCTTTGACGAAATTTGTTGAAACTAGTGCGATTAGGACGTGGTTTTAGAATAACGAAAATCTGGAAATCCGGGGCTCTTTAAGAAATATCCTTAAAAACTCTTTCTTGCGAACCCTTATCTGTTGTTTGTTGGATTTAAGTAAAACTCGACAAATCCAAGTGACCAGGGATTGCTGAAATCGAGATTTTCAGCTCCTCAAGGTGATCTCTACGATACCTTGCTGACAAGCCGCATTAGTCGACGACGTCATTTCCGATCAGGTGATAGATTAATGGCAGCCACTTCTGCTGTAATTCGGTTCCTGACTTCTCGATAATTGCTTACGTAATGGGGTGTGGATGATTTATGAACATGACGTGCCTCTGGAATCCTATATTCCTTCAAAGGTATGCAATTTTTTTAAGCCACAAGGTCGCAAAAATTGAGGGAATAATTTTTTAAATAAGAGCAAGAGTACTCTAATAATTTGAAGTGTAGCATTAGCCGACAACAACAGATACTTAGGATAAAACATTAACGCGTTTTAGATACACCGCAGCTTGATCACTTGTTCCGAACCTCAGCATACCGATATCGAAGGGAACAAGCGAAAAAAACGATTCACATTTATGGGAACCGAAACTTCTTCATAACAAGACTTCCAATTCTCTGTTGCTAAAGATATCCATATTCAACTTTTTTTAAAGATGGGGAATCTTCGCTTATTGCCGAATGACCAATCTTTTGTCCTCCGTACACGCATTTAAATCAATGCGCAATTTTGTGGATATGCCAACTTTGTGTTTTTCATCTACTACAAATGAACATGCCGAAGACTATGGATAACTATGTAAAGTGCTAAAAACTATAAACTGGAATAAAAAAGGAGTTCACTGGAGTTGACACACTTCCTGCTAACACCAAAACAATATCGGCTGGAAAATGTAAGAAAATCGTCTAAGTATTAGAGTCCGGCGTGGACAACACTTAAGCGCACCCGCTCTGCGGAAAACTGTGTTTTAACTGCTGCTTAAGCATAGGATAGTATAGTTTTATCTTATCCTAAGATAAACTCACTACTAAAAGCTCGGAAGACCTTAGTGGACGATGGATGCGAGGAAACGAATCGAATGTGAGAAGTGTGACGATCTGCACAGCAGACGTCAAGACGAATTATATTTAAAAAAAACTCACTACTAAGTTCTATTTTTCATGTTGGAGTACTGCTTTTAGAGTGGAAGGCGATAAACTCAAAAGAATGTGTGCTGGAATAGGGTTGTTTTTCCTCTTTATGCAAATATTGGCTAGATTTAATATGGAGACCTACAGAGGGTCTCAGTGGAGAAGCTAGGCGTGGAAAAACTGGCCAAAAACGAGTGAATCAGCACAGAAAAATATTTCAAGAGCTGAATTGTATTTGTGATAAGAAATAGGAAAGCTCTTCGAAAACTTTCTTTCTCTGCATATGTTTTTTTTGCAACATATGAAACGAAATATTAGCTGAGATACTATTCCAAGTTGAACTATGATTCTGTTTTGCATAACTGCTCTGCTCTCATGATAGAGCAATTTCCAACACATTTTCACGTTATATTCCGTTCTATGCCAATTAAGCCCTTCTGAATGACCAGCCTTCGTGTTTTCTTCCTCTATCATCGAGTGCCTCGGATAGGTTACTGCCTTAGTGTCCGTTCGTTTTTCTAACGTCGCTATGTTGCGCGCAGGGACTGGCTCGTCCAAGGAACTCAATTATATTTTTCTTTGAGAATCATCGCTCATAATTCTAGCCAAGTGGTCGGAGATACCCTTGTTGCAGGCTTGGTTTTCCATAGACAGCTAACAGATTCCTAATGCAGCACACGTCAAGAGCTTCAGTGAGAGACAACGATGCTATTTTCTGTCTAATTAGGACATTCTATTTTGGCGGCTAACATGGGAAACTCTGAGCCATTGTTTTGAAGAGGTTTATTGGAGCAGATATCACGCTTTATTCCTGTGCAGGATTGTTCTTTTGCGACAAGACAAAACATGTGTAGAGCGACCACAAACGGATGACGGGGAGGGGTAGACGAGGGAGAACATCGTTAATGATTTGATATGGGAGAGTGCAGACGCTGACATGGTGGTGATTTGAGCGAAAATCGTAGAAGACTTTCTTCAAACTTCAGTTGTATCATTGTGGCGCTTGGGCCTTGAAGGACTACCAAATAGTGATTGGCAGGCACATGAATACTTATATTTTAATTTTCAGAGTCTCCAAGAGATGATTCGAAGTTTTTTTCAATAATCAGACCCGAGATTGTTGTTATAGAAATTATTAGGATACAATAGCTGACGTTTCGGCGGATTCGCCTTTTTCAGAGCCTGGAGGGGCCAAATTGAGATGCGATCTACTCAGCCAAACACTTTCATAACCCCAGCAGATAAAACTTAACATGTAAATTTGCATTCTCATAAGAAACAGCTTCATCTAAACACCTACCGTTTATTCGTTGTAAGTATTTAAGTTAGTTGATGGATAGCCGCCGCACAGAGTAATACATGGGCGATAACTGTGTCTGTGTCAGGTCATTGGATCAGCCTGAGAAATGGCGCCAGGTCACGTGTGATGACAAGACACTCCTTCTTGCTGATCATTTTTGAATTTAGAAAAAAGTTTAACTTGAACCTCCCAGCTGCGAAAAAATCTAGTACGCGACAGGTTCGAGACCTAATAAAATCAAAGAATATTAGACTATCAGTTAGTGATAAGGGTGGAAAGTTTTTAGCAATTCCCCGCCAGTTAGATGTTGTTATAACGGAAAAACATTTCGAAAACGCATCTCTTTATCGCGCATCAATTGAAAAGGAATTCAGCAGTCAAAATCAAAAACTGAACAACGATTGGGTCAAAATGCCAAGCGCAGCAGGCTTAGAACCAGCAGACATTTCACATTTTAAGATGGAAGTGCGACATTTCCCGTCTTATACTTACTTATCGAAACCCATAAGTGAAGATCCGCTGATTATCTGGCGTCTACCGATCCCTCCACCTTTAAAGTTAGACCCACCATCAGTTGTGTATACGGGCCTACGAATAGAACTTCCTAGTTTATAAATCTAATTCTCAACAAGTTGCTTAAGCACATACCAGCCCATCTCACCAACACCCAGGTGTTCCTAGATCGTCTGCGTAACGCACGTCCCAAACGCGCGTACGTTATGGAGTCGTTCGACATTACCGCCCTTTGCAACGATGTGTAGAATGTGTAGGGGCTCACAGCGCAACAATATGAAAGGCGTTCGCAAGAGTGGAAAATTGCCTATAACGTGCTTTAAAATAGGGTAATTAAACCTTTACACGTATATACATACCATTTACATAACAATATAATGAGAATTATAATGTATGTGTAATAAATTACAGGTAAGGTGGTTCAGAGGGTTTCTATCTAATAAGATGCATTAATAATAGTGTATGCACCAATTCAACGGCTCACAGCGCAAGAATATGAAAGGCGTTCGCGGAAGTGAATAAAAGTGAATAATTGCTTTTTCGTACCTCAAACTTGGGTAATTGAACCTTTTTACGTATATACATACCGTTTGCACAACAGTGCAATAACATTTGTAACGTATGTACAATAAACTACAAGTGAAGTGGCTTACTGGATTTTTCTAATAACATGCATTAACAATAGTGTAGGCGGCAATGTAACGGTTCGCAGCGCAAGAATATGAAAGTCGTTCGCGGGAGTGAATAAGAGTGAAGAATTGGTTGTTACGCACATGTGAGCAATGAAGGCATTTAACTCATGTCAACAACACAACGTAATTACATGAGAATCGACGATAACATTAATGTATTAGCAATGCAGGAGCTAAGGATTACAATTAATATCATTACAACCTAAGCAAATAAATTTGTAAAAGAAAAATTAAAAGGAAAAATGATGATGGAATGGCAACGATCTACAAGGCGTCGTCAGAAGCCAAATGACGGTGTTAGTGGGCGTGGCTACGTCCAAGCGGATGGCGTTGGTCGTAGGATCAAGACTCGGGTCTCGGGATCTAGTCTCCAAGCAGTGAGACGTTCTCAATAGCGTGCCTGGTGGTGTGAATAATGATTACAAGATGCTGTGTCTAGTGGCGTGCCCGATGACTAGAATGGTATGTGGATGTAGGGGAAGCACGCGGGTGTTGCGACAAATGCAGTCTCTATCGACTTATAGAATGTGTATGTTAGGTAAATAGAAAATTCTCTACCTGATAGGAAAATTTTCTATAATTATTTTGTCATCTGTTCCACAGATGAGGAGATGGACCAGTGCTCTGAGTTATTGAACGAACAGTCAGAGGACATAAAATTCACCTGTGAGAAACCGAGAGAAAACTGGCTTCCATTTCAAAACATTCCAATAGAGCTACCCGAAAATGGCTATATAACAAAATGGTAACGAAAGCCAAGCAGTATGAATGTAGTGGTTTATTACCTCTCCTCTCATCCCTCACACACGAAAAGGGCGCTTATAAGAAATATGTTTCGAACCGCCTCCAGCGTGTGCACAGGTAGAGAGCATAGGGAAGAATCCTCGAAACTGGCGAGCCAAATAGCCGTTTCAAATGGTTATTTTTTGTACATCAGGGTGTCTTAAGATTTGCGCGAACTGTAGCTTCTCGTATTGGCGTAGAGTAAACACCATGCCCCAGAGAGATAATTCTGACGAAAACAAGACTCCGTTCCTCTTGCCTTTATTTCAAACCAAATAAGTGCAGCTATAAAACGTTGCTTAATAAGGGCCGGTTTAAAGAATTCTGTAAGAGTGGTATAAATACCACCAGACACTCTAAGGATCGACTTTCTATTAACCTCGGCATTGGAATATGAATGTGTCGTTTTCTTGTTCAGCATCAATGTCTCATAAAGTTCACAGCGTTTAGGTGAACAATTCAGTCTAACATGCGTCGAACAACCGCTGTAACATTGCTTTCATCTTTCTTCAAACTTCAGAAAAGTTTTGTACATCAGGGTGTCTTAAGATTTGCGCGAAACACTGTACACGTCTGTGGTACTTTTATCTTAATATATCACCATTTGATTAAGAAAAGAGTCGAATTCCTGATAAGATTTGCTTGTGTATATATGTATATACATATATATATGTATATATATATGACCTACAACATTTAAGGGATAAAGGGTAAAACTCTCTGTATTGATCAATCGCTGAGAGATGCGCCATGCATTCGAGTTCATCAATCACCATTAGTACTGATTTAATGCATATTCGCCCTATATACTCGCCGTGATCACCTGATATAATGAAATAGTGCTGCCGTCCTCCCAAGACAGATCTGGTACCGATTTGCAGACCCTGGAGAGATGAAAGGCACGGTCGGTCTAAGGTTCGAGATCCAATTCATGTGTATTGCAGTTCATCTCTAACCACTGGGCTACATCCGCTCATTAATGGTATATAGATATATGCATATATATATAACCTATGTTGTAACCTGCAATGGAAAATTGATTCTCTTTGACAAACAAGGATGATCGACTCAGTGGTTTTACCGCGATGAAACTCCGCGCCACTTCCCAAAGGCGAATTTGGGCGAAAAGAAATCCGACCGACCGATTGATGGTGAAAAGCTGGTTTAATGCATCGCAGCTTTCTGGATCCGATTTCGTTGGAAAAATATACCCAGTCCAGTAAATTGACGAAATGTACGGAAAACTTCAGCGGCTGCTCACCGCACCATTAAGAGAAACTCACCAATCCGTTTCCTAGCGCAGTTACCACCCCGCAACCTCTGTTGCAAAACTTGAACGAGCTGGGCTGCGAAACGCTGCCTTACCCACAATACTCGTAGACCTCTTTTCTGCCGACTACCACTTATTGAAGCATCTCGGCAACTTCGTGTACGAGTAATGCCTTAGAGACCAAGCCGTAGCGGAACTGCCTTGAACGACTACATCGCTTCCAGAAAACCGCAACTTTAAACGATCGGTAGAGATTCACTTGTCGCCCGTCTGAGTGAAACAGAGACGATTTTCACAGAAACTAAATTAATGTAGTTGTGACACGAAGATGAAAAACTCGAACTGGATGATTGTCTACTTACTGAAAGTACCTCATATACATACTTTCAGCTTTAAACGAGCATGAAGAACAAAATGAAAGAGGTGTTCTACAGAAGAAACAATGCAGCACGAACCACATTCGAGCTCCTTAAAAAAGACGCCAGCCAACCATTGGACCAACAAATCCGGGCTCACTCTTTCGATTCAACAAACCTACCAGCACTCTTTTACGCAGCATAAATGTGATCTAATACTTCAATCACGTCAAAGAATCTTCCAACTACCCACAATTTGCTCAAACGAAAGCTTATGAGATACTCGTAACCTTTTTCTTGAATGGTTTTTTTTCTCCAAGCCTATCGTATCCCTCGGATTACAATAGAATAAACATTAGGAACCAAGCATAGATGAGCCGGCGACTAATTGTGAAATAGACAGAACTGACTGTGGCCGTTCTCAACAAACTTCATTCTCAGCTGGGAAGGAGTACTAAATCACACAAAAAGTTTTGTTAACGTCACCATATTCGAGGCATAATAATTAGACCTGGGCTACAAGCAAAGACCGAACATCGACTAAGTATCTTCATGACAAGCCCAAAACTTCCATCTGTTTCTAGTTAACCTAAGTATCGTTAAGTGACATAAGTATTCACTTGCGATATCGCAGGAGAGGAGACTCTTGAAGGGCAAAAATTGCATCGCTTAAGGGTCTTCGAGAAAAAGTTTTAAATGTTAAGCGCTAGGTCGTTGATAGCTCGAGTTACTGTAGAACACAGTCGCAGATAGCTTTTTTAGCGCTTGCCACTCACATTTAGGCGGTAGCCAGGTCGCTTCAATTTAGCTCCATTAGTGGTGCGCATTAGCCTGGTAGCATTCACTGCTGGTTAGTGCTTATGGTTATAGGAATAGGTTTTTAACGATCTTTCCTTCTAAGGCATCTCACCCTGAGTTTTCAGTGACATTCCGAAAATATCGATGTCTATTTTTCAATCGGATGGTATTGTCTTGCTGATGCCAACCGTTGATAAATAGTTGCGGTAAATGTTCCAGTCTGCTCTTCACGCAACCACGCTCGCTGATTTACGAATTAAACAACCAGGGACATCTTCCGTATTATGGCACGGAGGTGTGGTAATGAACATGCTCCCTAGACCTATGTATTAGCCAGTTCAGAAATAAATGTTTTAAAATATTCTACGATTTAATGCATTTTTCACCAATAAAATATTCTCCGTGCCTTCCAATACCGTATATCATTAGGAAGCTGATTTTCCGCCATTTCTAAGCATGTTTTTATAACCACAACGTTGCTGAGATATTTGCAAAACTCTGGACAGCAGGTGTCTATGGTGGGAAACGAAGGCGCTATTATCCTTTCCGGGGAGTAACGCGTTCACCACCACACCATACGAGTCCTTCGTTTCGCCTGTCTTTCCTGATTTCAACTACAGCCACAGCTTAACTGGGTTCTATGCCGATTTGGGCTCCCCAGATCAAACCCGCTGACGGGTGATTGCTGTGGCAAAAAGATCGATAGAAATAGCTGAGAGACAGGCGAAACGAAGGACCCGCATGGTGTGGTGGTGAACGCGTTACTCCCCCGAAAGGGCAATAGCGCGTTCGTCCACCACCATATACACCTGCGGCCCAGAGTTTTGCAAATATCTCAGCAACGTTGTGGTTGTATTTCGCTTAGTACCCTCCCACGAAATTATAGTAGGCAGAAAATAAAAAGGTATAACATTATCCAATATGTATTAAGAGTTTTGCGCGTTGATGTTTTCGATTCCTGTGCTAGTGTCCGGACAGTTACTTCGAAATCATCGGCATTGTGCTTTCGCGCTCTATATGTACCTAGAAGAGTGTTTTGACGAATTTTAACTTTCCCATATAGGTGTATTTTATACGGGCACAAAATGGCCCACCCATTTCGCCAATTTATTTTTCCAGTGTATGCCTTGGATGAAATAAAGTATATTGTACCTAGGCTCATGCAACGCCCGTTTCTCCCGCTAGGACAGATTACACAACTTTCTGGTCTACATAAACGGTCACGGAGGCAGTTGCGAACTAACTAGTCAAAACAAACCTCGCACCTAACTAGCACCTCGTGTTTGCTGAGCAGAAGTGGAAAGAATTGTAATGACACAGAGTATCGGGCGGGAGGTCAATAACCGCCACATAATTTTCAAGACCAATTTTTTTTGGCACCTATTAATGGCGCAACCTGCTTCATTTGATATGAGAGGTAGCTTAAAAGCGATCTTACTTGCGTCCGAAACATTATTTTGTGGAACTACCCTACGTTTTCGTCCAACCCGAGTGGCTTCTACCATTGGAAATGGCTATTTTTCGTGCCAGGGTTAGCGATTCCTTCCTTTCCTCTTCTCCTTTGCACAAATTTTAGCAGTACGGTACATGTTTTTGATAAGTGCTTTTTTCATGTGTTAAGGATGAGAGGAGAGGTAGTGTACTAGTATATTTTTACCACTTGGCTTACCATACCATTTTGTTATATAGGCACTTTCTGAGAGCTTTATTTGGATGTTTAGGTATGGAAGCCAGTTTTCGGTTGGTTTTTCGCGTGTAAATTTTATATACTCTGACTGTCGGTTTAACAGTTCAAAGCACTCATCCATCTGTTTTTGTGTGGAACAAACGATGAAGCAGTCGTCTATGTATCAACAGTAGAGTAAGGGTCGGTGATCGAGAATTGGAGCTTCCACCTTAGACATGAAAGCGATGACAAGGCTTGGTGCTAAAAGCTGTTCCATGGCCAACCCTCTAACTTGTGCAAAATATTTTCCAAACCACCTGAAGATTGAACAACTAAGACACTGCTTTAAGAGAGTCATTAGTTGTTGGATCGACAAGCCATACATTTTTATCTTCTTTTCGTGCTATACGAGGAACTCGAGAATGGGTTGCATTGCGGAGTCCTTCGATACGTTGGTATAAAGTGAAGTAAAATCGAATGATTCCATTACATACCCGCTGCTTGGTTGAGTGCACCGTAAGTGGTCAAGAAATATTTTGGTGTTAGGCAAATGGATTAGAATAATCTTCAGCAACTGGGTCAGGATAAGGTTTAGGAATAACGCAATTTTATCAGTTGGCCCACCTATACAACTGATGATCGGTATCACTTTAAATGAAGACGGAACGGTGGACACGAGGTCATCAGTAAAATTAGGCTTATGTGTCTTAATAAGCAAGTATAAGACAGGACATGTTGGATAGACCCTTAAGAGAAATAACTGAAGGCTCTAAATCCGCTGCTATTGCCGTATTGGCCCGCTCCATATTTAACTTTCAGTAGTGGTTTCTGTTTTTTTTTCAGAAGATGCTCGATAGGGAGAAACATCGCTGAGGTGCTCCTCTGTTATTCTAGCACCCTATTGAATAGGGATAACTACAAATTCTCCACCTTTATCACAAATGGAAAGTCTCACAGATTTTGAATTTAAACATCTGTAACCTGGCGCATACCACGTTTTTGTTGGTGTTTGTGGTTGAAGTTTAATTTCCTTTTTTGGTCGTGATTAAGTACGTGGAGAACATCACCCAAAATTAAACGAAATGCAAGGTCAATATCGCTATTTTGTGGCTCTTGCTTAAAGAAAGCTTGGAGAAAAGGTGTTTCTGGTTCATCTTTTGGCACAAGTTTACCTAATCTTTCTAACCTAGCCTTGGAAAGCAGCTGATATTGAAGTTCATGCAGACTACATGTGATCCTACGCAGGGTTGGTTTAGAAGTGGGTTGACTAGGCGTAAAACTAGGACCTAATTCTAACAGAGTGCGCATTTCCGGCAGCGTTATTCTTCTTAGGAAAGTAACCCTGGATGAGCCCATGGTCCACCAAGCGTTCCATCCATTCGGGGTCGGCAAATTGGTGCCAGACTTGCCTGGGAGGATAGCAGCGCTGGCTCGATACATCGGTAGGCAACCGCGAGTCATTGTAAATGCCAGATATGAATTCAATCACCTCCAAACGATACTTAATGAAGTCGACGAATGCATGGCTCATCCCTCAGGAATTGATCAACGCCGAGAACTATAGAACTTTGACCAATGTTTATGAGAGCAGCATTTAAAACACTAGTAATTAAAATACTAGTAAAAACTTGTGGTAATAAAATAGGACAATACGTATTCTTTGTTTGATGAGCTTACACGAGGTTGATAATGATGTTTATTTTCGGCTAACGTTTCGACGTCTTCGTCTTCCTCAGAGCCGATGATTCGAGTCGATGGTCCTCGCTTGTTATTCGCTCATTAGTCGATGGTCCTTGATTCGAGGAGATGGCTCACTGAAGAAGACCTAACTCGACACGAAGGCGAAGCTGCCACGTCGAGGCGAATAACAAGCGAGGACCATCGACTCGGATCATCGGCTCTGAGGAAGACGAAGACGTCGAAACGTTAGCCGAAAATAAACGTTATTATCAACCTCGTGTAAGCTCATCAAAGAAAGAATACATATTGATTAGTGATACTGAGGTTCAGGGAAAGTCGGTTTCGAAATAAAATAGGACAGTTGTTTCTACTACCCGTTACCCCTAAGTATACCCAGCCCTCACATTTAGAGCCCAGTAAGCCATACGTGGGTATTAAAAAACTAAAAACAGTAAAAGAAACGGGTTTCACTTCCCTGACACCATAACAGCTCACAATTCGGCAGCGTTGGGTAGGACGAGTACGGGGAGGCTGCTAAAATGTCACGGCCAACAGAAGCTGCTTGGATTTTAAAAAACTATGGTGACGACCTGTACCTACAGTGCACGTACACCTGCATCCGAGTCCTCGATAGAAGATTGCTCATGCAAACGCGAAGGATAAAGTACGACCTCATCGGCCTGGCAGAGACAAGAAGACGCCAACCTTTCAACGCCGTCTATGACACCGGAAAAGAACTGTTCCTCGGAACAAGCGACAGTAGAAGAGTCGGCGGCGTTGGGGTTCTCGTCAACACGAGTCTGTCCATGAATATTGATTCATTCGAGCAGCTTACAACCTGAATCGGACGTTTACGATTAAAAACATGTGGATCAATAGCGGCTTTGACAGCCTTCGTCTTCTACGCGCCGACTTCAAACTATGACAAAGAAGAAGTCGAAGGGTTCTATATGGACATGGAGAAGTTCTGCAGAGAAGACCATACATTTCTCAAGGTCATCATTGGAGATTTCAACGTCAAGATTGGACCATGAAAAACGTCTGAAGAACGTAACATTGAGACCCACGGATTAAAATGGAACGAACAGGATGAGCGGCTATCTGAGTTTATCATGGCGACCAAGACCATGCATGGTAACTTGCAATTCCCAAAGTCTCACCCTCAACGCTGGAGGCGGGAGTCTCTCAATGAAAAGTACCATAACGAAATAGACCACATCATAGTAAATAGAAGGTTTTCCCTTACCGATGTCGCTGTTGTCCCAAAATTCTACGCGGGACCAGACCACGCGGCACAAGATTCTATTTCTCATGTGGAAACAAATTCATTGAGGAAAAAGGTAGACCGTTCTGAATCAGTGTAAAACGATGACTAACTGAAAAACTGGAAACTGTAAAGTGAAGCACTCAACTAGGCACGCATAGGGCACAGACGTAATGGAGAGGATTTTGAAGTAAAAACCGGTATCTTCGCACAAAAATTTAAGGCACATACGCGAAAAGCTCTTGAGGCGATTTGCACAAATTCGAAAAATCCAAAGATAAACCTCAAAGAGGAGAGTTTTTATATCGTGCGTGACCTAGCGCAATACCTCATGCTGATTTTTTCTGAGCTGAGCCGGTCACATTCGTCACACATGTAGTACTCTGTCCGACGTTCTCAGTTAAATAACTGGAGAACTTAACAAAACCAAATAGCGAGTATTCAACTTTTAATTTAGTGCCTGATATTTTTCCATGGCTAGGTAATGTATGAAAATGCAACCAGAACGATGCGGAGACATTTGCAAAACTCGGAACTGTTGGCCAGCAGCGAACCCGCGACCAACAATCCCAGGCAATGTTTTACCATTTTTATTTTCTGCCTACTACAATTTTCACGGAAGGGTACTAAGCGAAATACAACCACAATGGCAAAAGATCGATAGAACTAGCTGAGAGACACGAAGGACCTGCATGGTGTGGTGGTGAACGTGTTAACCCCCGGAAAGGGTAATAGTGCGTTCGTTCGCTAACGCAGACACCTGTGGTCCTGAGTTTTGCAAAAAATCCCAGGCAACTTCACCTGAATGAGTTCAAAGCCGATTCGTGCTCTCCAAACATAGATAAACATAAACGTATCATTTAAAACGAAAGTAAGCAACTTTTCTCGTGAGACACTAAAGGAAACGTGAATGCGCGCCATTCGTTTAGAAGTGAAAACAGTAACTTCTGGAGCACGAGGAAAAAAATTTTTAGTGAAGTACACTTATTCATCAAGACCAATGAACATTTTGCATGCTTCGAAATGAATGAACAATTCACTCAGGTGCACTGGTATTTTCTTCGAATGTGTCCAACCGCACATTTTACGGCGATTCCTTGCAGCTCGTGTTGCTGTTGTTGAAACTTCAGACCAAAGTGAACAGGAAGGAAATTGTTGCGCGACATCCTCAATTCCTTGATCGCCCATCTTAATTTAATGATGCTTTCTACTGTTTTCTTTCAAACCTTTTATAACATGTAAAATCTACGACAACAAGAGTTTGGTGAACGTAGAAGTAGGTCCGAAGTTTAGAAGAGAAAATTAGTTCAACGCAACCAGCGTCGTGCATCGGTCTGATATACAATCAGAGTGTTACACTTTTTATAAGATCGCGTGAAGGCAAGCAACATGGATCATGATGAAAGCAAACATACTGAAGTGAAGTAACTCTTAGTTAGGTCGTCTCCGATTTCATAAATATCTGGTGATGAAAAATGTCGACTTTCCTCTCGTGAATTGCATGTAGCAATATCAGTTCATTGCCTCCCTCTTTCAAGATTTTTTACCTGCTTCTACAACATTTCGTGATTCGAATAGGTGGCAAATCAATGTTTCTTGTGATAGAGCTTTTATTATAGCATACCTTTCTTAACATAAAAGACCCATCAACTATCGTGCCGCCTAGCCGTGAGCGCGTAAAGAAGATTTTCCTAAAGCCTTTATCTAAACTCGTAAATACAGTGGAATATCGATGAATCATGATGAAACCGACTGAATGCTGAGTTTCAAAAACTATCCATTTAATTTTCTTCGTATTTTTGTTGAGCAAACGCGAGATGTTATTATTCTTTGTTTACGATTAAGATGATGTTTCGGCGGATTTCGCCTTCCTCAGAGCCGCTTCCTATGAGTGGAAATTGGCAGTCATAGTGGTAATAATAGGAATAATAAGAGAACTATATAGGCTATATAATCACTTCTAATTTACTGCCTATTCTTTTTTCATGGCAGTGGATGATGTGAAATAGAATCACAATGATGCTGAAACATTTGCAAAACTGTGGACCGTATGTGTCTATTTCCATACTCGGTGGCTAACGCATTCACCGCCACACCATGCGGGCCCTATTATCCTCTTTTTTCTCAGCCGTGAAAGTACCCTGCCATGGAAAAGGTATAGGCAGTAAATAAAAAGTGATTAAATTGTGATTTACACCATAGCTGCAACATAACTGAGTTCAATGTCGATTAGGGCTCCCAGACCAATCCCGCTGAACGGTTATTGCTGACAGCACCTATAAAACACGGCTGAGAGAAACGCAAAACGAAGGACACGCATGGTGCGGTGGTTAACGCGTTAGCGTTTACCCAGAAAGGGTAATAGCGTGTTGAATCCCCACCGTAGACATATGCAGACCGGAGTTTTTCATCTCACCACGATTGTGGTTACATAGGTTAATTTCGGCATGGTTTTAGTAATGGATCACTTCATCAAGAGCTGGTGAAATCAACCGTGTTCATAATTGTTCTTTTAGGTGAACACCGAGCGTACATCAATGGTGGAGAAACACAATTGAGTGAAGTTGATTTGAAAGCAAAAAGCGGCCCTGTAGTACCTATTTAATCGACAGTGGAAGGGATAATTCAACAACAAATGGGAAAGAGCTAGACGGCTATATTGGGTCTAAACCTTATCTATACGAACTATTATGCATTGTGGGCTTCAAATATTTCGTATGCTATACCGGTAAATAATTGTTTCTTAATGTTCGATGTTTGGATGCATCTTTTCATATATTTTGCACCAAACATTGCTCTGATTTGGATTAGAGTATATAACTTAGGTGATTTCGCGAAACGAAGGACCCTCATGGTGTGTTGGTGAACGCGTTACTCCCCGTAAAGGACAATAGCGTGTTCGTACCCCACCGCAGACACCTGCGATCCGGAGTTTTGCGAATATCTCAGCACCACTGTGGTTGCGTCACACATAACACCCTGCCATGAAAGATTGTAATTAATAGTAAATAAAAGTTAACATTGTGATTTCGACTATAGCCTCTGCTCAACTGGGTTCGTTGACGATTTGGGCTCCCTAGTCAATCTCGTTCACGGGTGATTGCTGATGGCAAAAGATCGATAGAACTAGCTGAGAGACAGGCGAAACGAAGGACCTGCATGGTGTGGTGGTGAAGTCGTTAGCCTCCGGAAGGGTAATAGAGCGCTTGCTCCTCACCGCAGACACCTGCAGTCTGGAGTTTTCCAAATATCTCAGTACCACTGTGGTTATGTGGTTTTGTTCTTTCAAAGTATATGTTCTGTACCACCATTCTGCATGATAATTGAACGTGAAAATAAACCCTTAGAAAGCTGTTGATGCTTAAAATTAGAGAAAATGCAACATTTATTCTAAACATTTGTATACCAGCAGGTTAAAAAGAACTACGCAATAACACTTTCTACTACTAATTTCATGAATCATAGTAACGTAATGGAAATTCAAGTAACATCAGTGCATGCGCGACCTTTTCTCAAAGAAGGGG
Source organism: Angiostrongylus costaricensis (assembly GCA_900624975.1). NCBI lineage: Eukaryota > Metazoa > Nematoda > Chromadorea > Rhabditida > Metastrongylidae > Angiostrongylus > Angiostrongylus costaricensis. The sequence goes on along the minus strand of UYYA01004773.1, from coordinate 14,645 downwards.
CTTTCGAGGAAGACGGGCTTACGTGAGTCGTAGTACAACTTCCTAAAAAGCTTCTTTTAACAACATATTTATTACTTTCGTGATGTTCAGTCATTCCTACGGAGTTTCGAAATTATGTTCAGTTCCATAACTGCTCGCTGTACCAACATTTTCATGTTCTTTTGATGAGAGACACCGTCCAAAAATTTCATCAACTATACACCTGGTTTAAAAGGTGTGTTCAAAAAGTTATTTAATTTATAAAGCAGAACCATGTTTTTGGCTTGGATCAGTGAAAACAATTCGGTGATAGCTTTACGTTAAGAATGGTTTCTCTTCGAGTGATTCGTTAACCTTTTCGGGGCGAGTCTGCTTTTCGACAACTGACGACACTTGCTCAGCCAGTAACTATTTCAGGAGCTCACTACTTTATAGATTTGAGAAGAAGTTATGATCTTTAGCATAAGTCGGAAATCTGCTATCTGCACAGTGCACGTCAAAATCTGTACATGCTTAGGGCTCCAAATCTCGAAGAATTGATAAAAAATGGGTTTACGTTTCTACAAGCTCTGAAGATATAACGGCATCTCAAAACTTAAAAACGGTGTATTGCAAAACATTATTCGATTTTCCGTACGAAATCCCGTTTGTTCTTTGCTTTCATTTCCGAAATATGAGTCCTGAGGCAAAAAAAAGCAGAAGAAGTATATGTCATGAGCTCCAAGAAATCAAAATCCCATTACGAGAAAAGAACAGGGCTTCCACTGTGCAGGCAAAGAATTGCAGATTTCACTAGTTCTTCCTGCAACTAATCAAATTCACTTTGAGCTGAGATGGTCTTTCTTGGGTATTAAGCTTTGGTATTGACCTAAGCCCAAAGCGGCCGTTATTTTCGCATCGAGTGACTATTGCGGTCGCGTCGTGGCTTGAGGGTTAATGGATATATTCATGCTCCAAAGAATTAATGACAAAAGAGCTTTGTCTCTACCATGGAAACCTACTAAGATCCGGAAGGTGCATTTGATAGCATAGGCTGATGTTTGGATGAGAAGCAATAAGCCTTCTGAAAACGTAAACAAAAGCTCATACATACTTGAAAAGACCATAAAATGGATTTCGTTTGTCAGCTGCGTGAAACGGCAAGTTGAGCGCATTCGAGAAATCATCGTTCTGAAGTTAACAGAAAAGCTATTTGAAAAACACATTAGAGTAAGCTAAACTTTGAATCTAACTGAATTCTTTTCGAACTACAAAGCACAACTTACCCGTTCTATTTGGGTGTTATGAAATGCAGCCGAAAAGGATGTGAAGACGATGAGCAACGAAACGTGTAGGTAAAAGCGCAACATTACCTGAGAAAAGTGATGTACTAGAGATTTGAATGTTGACCCCTACTTATTACATCAACAGCTCCAACTCAAATCACAAGGCATCGCGAATGTTCGAACGTCACACTATTATATATTCTTCATAATAATAATACGTTGTGAAAGAAATTGTGATGCTTGCTCAGTTTATGTACAACAGCGATGACTCTCCATTGGGAAAAAAAGTAAGAATGCAAGTGCGTCGTGTGCTATTATTATTATTATCGTTAATATTATCACTTATTAATATTGTCAGTTTTTGACTATTTTTACCACATTGTCTTTGGGTGTGTATAGAAAATCCTTAGATGCGCCCTGTAATGCATACAGGGTCTTTACTTCGATCCGGGAAACCCGGCAAATCAGTCTCCTCTTTTCTTTTTTCTAAGGAGTCAAAAACTGGTATCAGAGCTGTTTGTTTGAGCTAAAACACTAGCTTAATAAACCAGTAGCCCCTGCAATTCATAGAATAGGCCAGATATATATTCAACCATGCCTGCGATGCCTGATGATGTGGAGTGCATGGCGTGTTCGTTAAAGATTGAGCATCGCTAAATATTTTCAACTTTTATTATGGTGTTAATCTATATTGTTATTACCGACTGCTGTTAGAACATCGATATTGAGAGTTAAAAGGAAATGAAATACTAAATCTCTTGGTGTTAATTCCCTGAGGTGTGCGATATACATTCCACTTCATCAAGCATCGTTAGACGTGAAGAAATGAATGTACGACCTAAACAATGACTTGCGAAAGTTTACCGATGCACCAAAGCGCTGTAGACTAAGAGAATTCTGGAAATCAACTAGTTATGATTCCCTAAACCGCAGATATGGAAGGCTTGGAAAACCTGTGACGCGAAATCTAAACAATGATGACGATGTGCAATGCACCTCTAATGGGTGCGCTACATTCGCCCCATCAACAGTTGTTATTATAATTCTCAGGATCGACTTTCTATTGACCTTGGCATTGGAATATGAATGCGCCGTTTTCTTGTTCAGCAATCGCGAGGTTCCTAAAACGCATACACTTACTTCCATAGAAAAGTGCAATACAATACAACAGTAGCTGACGTTTCGGCAGTATCGCCTTCTTCAGAGCCTGGAAGGGTATACTGATATACAGTCTACTAGGCCAAACGTTTTAATAACACTTAAAAAATGACGAAAAACTCAATGGTACATGAATAACAGCTTCTCGAAAAACTCACCGCTTTTTTCTTCCTCTTCCTTATTGAAAGTCGAGGCTCTGAAGAAGACGATAGTGCCGAAACACCAGCTACTGTTGCATTGTATTGTCCTTCTCTCTGGAAGTAAATGTATGCTTTATAAGTTGGTAATGCCACTATAAATATCAGTGTTACTGCAATGAGCTTCGGTCTATTACATCGCCGTCAATCTCGGTCGGTTAGTTGGCTAATCAGCAGCCTCATTGCCAGTGGAGAACTTTCTTATGATCCGCAAAGCCAACGACCGTGGGGAAGACCTGGGAACGCTCTAACATATAAAAAAAAGTTTTCCTTGTCCTGCAACTCTCATTCATGGAGTCTTCTCGAAATTTCAGCAAAAGCCAAGCATATTTAGTATTTAACACCACTTACGAGGAGGGAAGATGACAAACCTTAACGCACAGTCAGAGCAACGTATGAACACAATCGCTTCTATGGATAACGGTTACAGGGTAAAAGAAAAAATGGAATCAATGACGAGTTGTGCGCGTCATGTATCTGCCATTTAAGGACCCGGCATCTAAGAATCTAAATGAAAGTTTACTAAAAAAAAAAAAAAGCTCTCGGAGTTGATCAATCCCTGAGGGATGCGCTATGCATTCGACTTCATTAAGTATCGTCGGAGGTGACTGAATGCATATCTGGCCTTTACAATGACTCACATTGGCCTAGCGATGTGTCGAGCCAGTGCCGCTGTGCTCCCAGACAAGTATGGTATCATTTTGCCGACCACGGAGAGATGGAAAGCTTTGTGGACCATGGGCGCGTGGATCAATTCCACGTTTGTGTTGCAGGGCGCCTCCGTCCACTGCGCCACACTCGCCGAAAAATTACTACTACTAAAAATTTTTTTGAAAAAACAGATGCGTATATGGTTTAAATGGTTTAAATGAAAAAGCTGAAGTGCTAATTTGATAATACTCATCGCCTGTTCTCTAATACTAAACAGTGATAATGGTGATTTTGTTTCCTTTTGGCATTTCACATTGAAGATCTGAAGGAGTACCAAAGTTCTGGCTACACAAGTGATGCAGTGGCCGGTTTAATACAATTTGCAACGTTGTTATTCAACCTCCACAAAAGACGGCTCCGACTTCTGCGTTTTGGAAAATTGGTGGCAGAGTTGTCCCATGCTCCCGTTGATCCACAAAGATTGATTCCTGTACTAATGATTCCTGACCTGGGAATGCACTCCCTAACCCAGCTAGCTCAGGATTACATGAAGAATCGACTGGACCATCATTGAATGTAATTCACAAGGACGACAAATTCTTCAAGAATTAGCTGAACCATAAGCAAATAGTAAGAACTTCGTTAATGCTGAATGCAAAAAACGAATCAAATGGAATAAGTGCTGAGATTCGCAAATATTTGAAGGCGAATCAAACAAAACAAAATAAAAAACATTCATCACTAGCTGCTTGAAGCACGAAATTACTCAAAGAAGACACAACACTTTGAACATGAGGACTGAAATAGGGCAAACATAATGAGTGGTCGTCTGAGTTTTTCGTTGTCGTTAAGATCACTCATGGTGGTCCACAATTCCAGGAGAACTCTTCCCGAAGTTTTACCTAGAGCGTTCTAGCCAAAAAGTAGCACTAAGTTAAAAGAATTCAACATTCTGGCTAGTCAATGGCACTATTTTCCTAAAGGTCAAACGAGAACAACCATTGCACCTATGGAGCAGGAATACTTACTTACTTACTTGGATACTTTGACGGTCCGTCTTCACGAGCTGTGCGGTCCCTAGCACATATGCCATTCGTTCCTTTCTCGCGCAATCGCAGCCCACGGTGGTGGTTTTGCTCGAGCATGGCAGCGCGTGCGAGTCTCATACTGCGATCTGTAGAACAACTGCAGCTGCGGGTACAGGTAATTAACTTTGTTTACGAACACGTCCGCCCAACGTGTAGGTGGTCGTCCATGGGGACGTTTGCATTCCCTTGGAGTCCACTCTACTGTTCTTTTCGTCCATCTGTCGTGTGTTCCTCTCATTATGTGAACGGCCCATCTATGTTTCGCTATCGATGTATATTGTTCTGGATCTCGAAGATGGGGCAGGAATGCCTTTCATAAAGAAGAAAAAATGGAAGATTCAATAGGCGAAAACCGAAAGCTATGGATACTTTGCTTTCGTTCATTTTCCTTGATGGCTTTTACGAAGACACCGAATGAAGCGGTCATGAAATTTCATACAGGTAGAGTGTACATGCGCAGCGCACAAAAGTCTAAGAGTGATATTTAACAAGTTTGTGACCAAATGTTTATCATTCTGTAATGGCATTCTTCTCGGCGAAGCAAAGACAGCAGTTCGATAAGATCATACTATCTCGCCAACATTATTCAGATGCTTCGAGAACGGCGTGCGGGGACTAGAATTGGAAAATATGCGAGTGAAAGCCTCTCGACAGTTGTTGAATCACGCTTCATTAATGGCATCGTCCTTATAATCTCAAGTATTAGCCACCCGGAACGAATATGGGCCGATTTCGAAACCGCTTTTGGAGAAACTGGCATTCCGCTGAACTTCGATCAAATGGTGTTTAAAAGAGGCAGAATCGTTTCTGATATTTCTTTCACGCTCAGTCTTTACCAGAATATCTCTTGATGCTCCTGCTCTGTGTATTTGAATCAGTGAGACAGCGCTACGAAAGATTTAGTCCCAGAACTGAGCAGGAAAACAAGCGTTGTGGAAGGATATGGAATGTTCAGTGACGTAGTAAAGAGGACAAAGAACACCTGGTTCCGCGACCAACTCTTCTACTCCACTCGATTTATATCGACAATGAAACAAGGGACGTTGAGCGCTAAAAATCAAATGGTTGCATACTAGACGCGATAGCAGGTGCACTCATACACACTCCTACGTGGATAAAAGCAGTTTGCCTGTGGGTAGCAAGGTATTTCAAGCGCTTAAGAAAACCATCTAATGCGGGGTCAGATTTCTTCAAGAAGATCTTGGAAGAAGTCAAGAAGAAACCTTTCCGAGTCATTCGAGTGTTCATTAATTACTGGACAACTCTGACCCGTAATTGTGATGAATTAAAATTTTATTGGCGCTCATTAATGGTTACCAGACTCAGAACATAGATGGGTAGGTGATATTGCGGTAGATTTGAGTTAGTATTTTTATCAAGAAAACATCAGTATCATCATCTGCTGCTCACCAACCTGTGCTAGTGAGAATGAACAGAATGCGCTCTGTTTATTATCAGAGAAAAATGACTCACATCGCGACCAATCCCATTGTCACAAACCTGAGGTTCGACCCAGCTTCATTCTTGGAAAGAATCTACATAATAGTTCCCAGGATCGACTTTCTCTTAACCTCGGCATTGGAATATGAATGTGTCGTTTTCTTTTTAAGCAATCGCGAGGTTTTTAAACAGCATACATTTACATCCATAAAAACACAATACAATACAACACTAGCTGACGTTTCGGCAGTATCACCTTCTTCAGAGCCACTTTTTCGTGAATTCCAATGAGGAAGTTTAGAACAGCTGATTATAGTCACATGTGGTTGACGACTCTACATAATGACACAATGACGACTCTACACTCTACACACGAATCTACATAATTGTCGAGAGGAAGAAGGCAAACTGTGTATGGAGAAGCATTCTATAGAAATAGAATTTTCTCACATGAATTCCGGATCGAGAAAGGCCCAATCAAAGACTACACTGATCTCCCGAAAGGCTTGCGTCAAATGCGCCACATTTTTTAGATTAAGAAGTCTAGACCACACAGCCAAAACTGTGGATAAGCTTTTTCGGGTGCAAAGAAGAAAACTGAGGATATATTGGATAGCAACACATGCAATCCGGCTGATAATAAACGCTGACTGTAAGAGATCGTTGCAGAAAAACTGGAGCGAGACGAACAAAAAAAATTATTAGCTCAGAGAAGAAGCAATCTAAGAAACGCAACGAAGTGTAAAGTTTCATTATTAGTGAAAATTATGTCGAACGAAATGTCATTTTCCTTGACCACTATAGGGCCGTGTAACATACCACAACAACGATATACCCCATTGCTTCCCATTCTGCTTCCCTTTTACCAAATCAAAAAATTTGCACTGGAGAAAAATGACTCCAGAACCTTCTTCAGATGCCCATGTCGCGATCATAGTCAGAGAGAACGAGAGAGAGAAAGAGTGAGAGAGAGACCGAAGAAAGAGCAAGTAGAACTCCTAACTCAAAATGAACCCATGTCACGTTCGTAGGAAGAGGGATTCAGTGAATGATACAATATTAGAATATAGTGAAATTGCTCAATTGAAGCAGCAAAACACCAGATTAGATGAGCATTTTTTCCAAGCCTTCGTTTTGCACTTTTTCTTTGAGATGAGCTCACACAAGGTTGATAATTATACTTATTTTCGGCTAACCTTTCGACGTCTTTTTCTTCATCAGAGCCAATGATCCGAGACGACGGTCTACGCCCGTTATTCGTCTCGATGTAACGGCTTCGCCTTCTTGTCGAACCAGCTCATCCTCAGTGAGCTATCTCCTCAAAAGAGGCATACTCACTCGGTGATGCCCTTTTATACATGATGCTGATGGTGGATATAACGATAATGCACGGTGGTAGCAACTTGTTTTTCCTCCGGACGTACATCATCGAGCACAAGGAAGAACGAATACATATTGATTAGTCACACCGAGATTAATGGAAAGTCGGTTTCGAAATATTACTATGCTCTGTAAATCAAAACATTTCTCAGCTCATACTGAATTACAATAACTGCAATAGGAACTATCAGAATATACGAATCATTTTGTACAGGAAAAAAGCTCTGTGGTGTTACCAGGATAAAATTTCGATTGTCAAACCCAATGACACAAAATGGTATCGAAAACCAAGCAGTAAGAATATAGTGGTTCATTACCTTTCTTCTCATCCTTCACGCACTAAAAGGGCGCTTATAAGAAATATGTTTCGAACGCTGCCAGCGTGCGCACAGGTAGAGAGCAGAGGGAAGAATCCTCGAAACTGGCGCGGCAAATTACCATTTCAAATGGTTACGAAACTGTAGCTTCTCGTCATAGGCATCGAGGAAATCCCACGCTCCACAGCGATAATCCTAGCTTAAACAAGCCTCCGTTCCCTTTACCCTTTATTTCAAACGAAATTAGTGCAGCTATAAAACGTTGCTTAATTAGGGCCGGTCTAGAGAATTCCGCAAGAGTGATACATATAAATAGCACCGGACACTAAGACGCGAGCTAGTTCGCTACCGCCTTTATGACCGTCTATGTACAACGAGAAACTGCATAATTTGCCCTAACGGTAAAGACGGTGATTGCATGGGTTGGGTACGATGTAACTAATCCCTTGTAAAGCGCGCGGAGACGAATAAGTTGGCGAAATGGGTAGACCGCTCTGCGCCCGCATAAAAGAACACCTGGTCGATAAATCTAAATTAAAACCAAACACTCCGCTGGGCGCGCATAAGATGTAGGAACACAACGGAGAAGATTTTGAAATAGGAGTCAATATCCTCACGCACGAATCGAAAACATCAGCGCGTAAAACTCTTTAAGCGTTTGGGATCAATTCCAAAAATTCAAAAATGAACCGCAGGAAGGAGTGTCTTGTCATCACGCGTGACCTGGCGCCATACCTCAGGCTGATCCAGTGACCTGACACAGACACAGTTATCGCCAATGCGTTACTCTGTGTGGCTGCTATCCACCAACTAACTTAAATACTTACAACGAATAAACGGTAGGTGTTTAAAAGAAGCTGTTTCTTATACGAATGCAAATTTACTTGTTAAGTTTTATCTGCCAGTGTTACGAAAATGTTTGGCTGAGTAGATCGCATCTCAATTTGACCTTTCCAGGCCCTGAAGAAGGCGAAACCGCTGAAACGTCAGCTACTGTGTCCTAATAAATTCTATAATAACAACCTCATGTTTGTTTCTTGAAGAAAAACATCAATATCGTTATATCTTGGTGAAGTGCTAGTGAAGCGCAAACTGTTCTTAAGCAGTTAACAAAGCAGAAAAAGGATTGGAATACGAATAAACCCATGAAGAACTACGTTTATGAAGCTCAGCGCTGTGAGAGAAAAAAGTAAGGGCTAGTTCTAGATTCCATTTTTCAACTCCATTATTATTTTTATCCTTGCACAATCCTCTCTACGCTTAATTTCTCATGGATACTTCGTGAGATCATGCCTGCTTTCACATCGGCTATAGATTTGGTACAACTTTGGCTCATCAAAACACTGCAAGCAATTTCCAGGACCGACTCTCTATTAAGTTTAGTATTTTTAACAAGTCAATGTCTTACTGTTGAACAGAACCGACGATATGAAAACAAGATTTATTAACTACTAGCTCACGTTTTGACGGTCTCATTTTAATAAGAATGTCATAGGGTTAATTTGGTACGAAGTTTATTCAACCAAAACTTTCGAAAGTCAAGCAGAAAAGCTCAGTACATTAATTTCATTCGCGTAGTAAACAGCTTCTCCTAAACACTCGCCATTCGCTTCTTTGTAATTCTTCCAGTTATTAAATCAAGACCTGCCGCCCAGGGTCTAACATGGGTCAGAGATGTGCGTAGCCATGGTCAAAAATCGGTCTGAGGTATGTTGTGAAGTCAACGTGATTACAAGACGTTCCTCTCTGTCGTCTCTCCTTGGATTTTTAGCAATCATCCAAGATACCTTTTAAGAATTTTACGCCCTAGCGTTTGAAATTCCTTATGCTGACTTCTATTGCAAATGTTGAGGCTAGAGCTCACAACTTTATATGAATACGAAGTCGTTGATAATATTTGTTCTTGTAGCTGCGGTGCCGCTGGTCTTTTGTGTGTAAGTCGCTGAGTCGAACGCCTTGAGACACTGGGTTACAACTTTTTGATTATAGTAACGATAACAACAATAACAGTAGAGCGAAGTATATGGACGAAATAAAAGAACTGGATGAACACTGGGCGAACACTATGAACACCCGAAGATGAAAGCTCTAAGACGAATGCCTACGGGCTGCCTGTACTACTTTTGTAGTGGGTGGAGCCTTGCTAGAGGGAACTAAAGACAGCGCCTAGAGAATGATTGTAAAGGTTTTTTCTACTAGTAGAACCTGATAGGGTTACATATGATACGGCGCAGCTTCTCGTTTGGAAACTTCTTTGGAACGCAGATGGTGGAAAGTACATTTAGCTGACTCTTGCTCACTCAATGCCCGATCTGGCGGACAAAGAAGAGCGGTTTATTGAAAGGAGTTACAGAAACCCTTTCTAGCCAGCTTCGAGGCAATTGCATGTGATGGTCGCTAAGAGGCAATTTAGAAAAGATGCAAAGATAAGTTTAAGATAGCTATAGATGAACAGGAAACATATGCTAATATAGAAGATAGGAACTACTTGGGGAATAGTTCCTAGAGCAAAACCTTCTCCGTAATCTCTTTGCGCCCTATTTGTGTCTAGTGGCGTTTTTTTTATTTTGCGTCTCTAAACTAGGTGCTTTTTTATACGGATATAGGGTGGTCTACATTGACGTATTCAACCCCACGCTGTTCATGTGAAACTGAGCACACAGTATTCGAACTTTGCCAGTATTGAATAAATCTTGCTAGTAAGAAACTTCTGTCGGCTCAGGAATAAACCACGTGCCTATAATACTGATTATTCAGCAAGACATAATAACTTTTCCTTAACTGTAGAACTGGAGAGATCAAGGACCTAATACGGCCCCAAATGTTTACGCAAAGTGTTAAACGGTGAGTGATCTGGGAATGTATTACCTTATAATTAGTGAGTCTTCAATAACAGTCAGTCCTACGTAGGTCGGCAATTTTTGTCTTAGTTAACAGAATAGGTAGATTTTTACGTGACATATACGGCTGATATTTTGGAGCTGGTTGAGAACGAGACGAACAGATACGGAAGGTGTATTGTGAGAAGCGACAAGCACTGCTGAGAAGATTCATCAATCTCTGCCTTAAGATAGGAATTAGTTGGCTTAATAATTCATAAAGATGTGCTTGAGATGTTAGCCTACAGAATTTTGATGCATTCTGGTGACGCTCACTACATAACAGGAAATATGGCATTGTCTGCAGCGATGAGGCTTATGCAACTTTGCTAGGTGGAGGAAGTAACTCTCTAGCAGGTTGGTACGCAGGTCGCTCCCATGATTGACGACTTGGTACAAAAAGGGTCAACATTCCTGGCAGCTATAAGAAAAACAGCAACGGGCTTCCATAACGGATGAAATTATACTTCTGCATAAATCGTAAATTGCAATCAGCAAAATAAGGGTTGTTGAGCACAATGTTTAATGCAGAAGAAAAGCTGTAGTAGCAAGATCTACAAATTGTTTTTAAAAACAAACTGTTTTAACACACGAGCGCCTGACACTATGACATGAAGCCTCTTCTTTGGTTTACAGAAATTTTTTATTGCACTTTTTCTATCCTGTGGATAGAGCGTTGAACACGAATCCAATATCAAATGTAGCTCATTAAAAATTATTTTTCCTAATAATTTACCAAAGATGACCACTTTGGACAAAATTATTTTGTTCCAATAGACCAGTCCTGTTGAAGAGAGTGTGCGGAATGACAGTATGAGCAATGAAAATGCACAGAAATGTCTTTCTTTGAACGGCCGGTTCTGCACGTAGGAGGAGCTTTCCGCTACGGTAAGGTAACGATTTGATCATCGACGGTACTTCTTCTGCGTGGCTCTGTGCTCAAGGTATGCGCTCCATCAATTTGATTAAAAGCAGTTCGTATTTCGAAAGATCTATCCGGTCTTATCGTTTTTTATTTCACACTCATTTTGCAATATACAAGTTACAACGAGTATATTCATGGTAAATATTCCACATCATATAATATAGTAATGATAGTCATTAATAACAACGAGAACAACAGTAGAATCTTCCCATTCTTCCCTACATTCCAGACCGAAAGAGAGAGCTCAAGGATCATTTCTACACACCGTGAAGCAGACCCGATCGTGGCTTAAAACTTCACATTCTAGGTTCAACTGTACCACCTGTACTCTCATTGATCGTCGAGTGACTCGAGTAGACGTCAATAAATCATCCGTTTTTCCCTATCGTGTGCAAGAAGGCCCAGTGGGTTCTGCTCGCTCTAGGGACTCGTCGAGCATCACATCTTTTTCTAGGCTCTTCGTGAAGAACTCTGACCATTGGATCGGTGGCCTTCCTGCAGTACGTTTGACATCCCGAAGAATCCAGTCACTAACGGCTCTTGTCCATCGCTTGTCATTCATACGCATTAAGTGCCCAGCCCACCTTACCTTCGACTATATGGCGTACAAAACGGCATCTTTGATTTTTGATCGTTGATGCAGGTCCGATCACATCCCTTACTTTCGTGAAACGGGATACTACTAGCATCGCCCTTTCGACTGCACGTTCGATAGCGCTGAGTGGTCTTTCATCCTGTTTACGCATCGACCAGGTTTCTGACGCATACCTTTAGGGCAGGAATTATCGTTGAGTCGAAAAGGTGGGCACGGAGTCGGATGTTCTTTGTCCTCTTCACTAAAACGTCGATGCTCTTGAAAACCTCCCAGGCTACTCGTTTCCTTCTGCTCAGTTCTGGAGCTAAGTCGTCATCGTATTTATTTCCCGACATAGATAGACAAAACCGGACCATACGGAGATATTCGTTCCGTTGAGCGCGAATGGGGCATACGAAACCAATCCGTTCTTCATGAACATCGTTTTTGTGAGATTTAGTCGAAGACCAATCTTTCCACAGGCCTTATCAAAGTCGTCAAGCATACGTTCAGCTTGGCTAATGTTTGGTGTTATAAGAACGATGTCATCAACAAAGCAAAGATGATGTAGCTGCCGACCATCGATTTTCACTCCTATATTATCCCATTCCAATGTGCGCATAACGTTCTGGAGGGTGGCGGTAAATAATTTTGGCAAAATGGTATCGCCTTGCCTACCTACTGTTTTGACGTCAATGTTAATATTGTTGTAGAATGGTGATACCTTGGTTGTGAAATTTTTGTACAGGTCACGGAGAATCTTTATGTACTGAGTAGGGACTCCTTGACTATCAAAGGCCTCCATGACTGCTTCTATCTCAATTGAGTCAAAGGCCTTCTTTAAATTGATAAAGGCCAGACAGAGCGGTCTTTTGTACTCTTGCGATACTTCAATGAGTCTTGTTATTCTAAGTTACAAAAAACATTTTGGGTTGCAATAAACAAACTTTGCATAGAAGTACGTTACGTCTACTGAAATATTCTAAATATTCAAGTTCCTTGCAATGGCTACATAAAGTGCTAATCTTTCTGAACACGTTCAGCAGTGAACTTCCAATCGAGGAACTCTGTAAGAGTCTAGTAATATTCCACAAATTATCTTAATCTCTTCGAACCTCTGATGCATATTCTTCATCGAGATGAATAGTCGATGGTTTGTAAGTGCTCGCACATCTACAAGTAGACGTCTGTCTTGAAGTCATCCAGAAAGCTCATTGTATATCTTCTGTGAGTTCACCAGGAATGTCTGAGTGGTTAAGTAGAATGGTATGTACCATTTAAAAAGTGCGTTGCGTACTCAGCCTGGTTCACGGTCAGCTGCTTAATATTAGTCACAAAAACCACAAAAATTTCTCGGTTTCGTGCTTCGATCCACCATTTCCTCAGTTTCTCCATTGCAACTTTCGGTAAGAAGACAATGGAGCCTAAAGGAGAACTCGGATTCAGGAGGAATGGCTCATGGAAATACCATTAATGAAGTCGACAGTATGATAATGGAGGCGCGTCAGAAAGATCAAAAGGAAAGAAAAGGATAAAGTGGTCAAACGACATGAAACTACAATAGAATCTCAAGTGAGATCCATAAAAAGGATAAAAAGGATCATGCTCATGGCGCTGATCAATCCTTGAAGGATACGTCGTGCATTCGACTTCATTATGCATCGTTGGACGTGATTGAATGCATTTCTGGCCTTTACAATGACTCCCGGTGGCTTACCGATGTATAGAACCAGTGCTGCTATCGTCCCCAACAAGTCCTGTACCAATTTGCCGACCCCGGAGAGATAGGAGGATAGGTAGGATCGGGCGCGAAGATCGATTTTACGTATATTGCAGGGTATCTTCGGCCATTGCGCTACAACCACTAGAGAATAAGACCATAACATACTCTGATATTCCAGAATATTCCTCAAAACTTGTAGAACAAGGATTCTGAATTCTTTGATAAAAAGTATAAAAACTCCACTAATTCAATGACGTTGCCAATAATTGGAGTGAAAGCCGTCATCCCTTTAAACAAGCATGTCTCGGCTCATAAAAGGATAGATGGGTAAAGTAAAATCGCTTCTACGATTTTCTGGTGCTGTCAACCTCATAAGTGCTCTAACGGTTGAAAACATATCTTTTATGTACAACTTTCACCGAGATATTTGCAAAATTTGACTCCAGACGAGATCAAACCGCAACTACCCTTTTCGAGTGCTCACTTGTTACCCACGGCAACACTGATGCCCACGTTCTGTCTTTCTCTCAGCCAGTCTTTTTATCCCAACAGTGCCATCAGCAATCATCTTTCAACAGGATTGACCTGGGGAGCAAAAAATGGTATTAAAACCAATTGAGACTGTGACTGAGAGAAAGGCAGAACGGCGCTTCAGTGGTGCCATGGGTGAGCCTCTGAAAGGACAATCGAGGTTTGATCTGGCCTACGGTCCAAGTTTTTGAAAGTTAATTTCTTTCTTTGAAAAACCATCATTTAACGTGCTTCGTTCGCCGACGAGTTCATGGTTTTTGGCCTACCCGAAAAAAAAGGTTGCCGTATGTGTTAAAGCACATAGATAAGAGCATACCCTGTTAACTCGGAGCTACTCAAAACATGTTTCCTCAAAGATTTCTCATTTCGTCATTCTCAGAAACTCTTCCTTAATGTCGAATAACACACTGTCCACGTAGAGACATTTCTGCGCCTCTACACTAGCCATACTTTCTGTACTGTATGCTCTCTTCAACAGCAACTGTCTCTAGTCGGGAAATGAACTCGTTCGTAAGAGGGTTTTTGTTAATTTCAAGAC
>UYYA01004772.1:0-66263 GCA_900624975.1 Angiostrongylus costaricensis | reverse complement strand
AAAGGATAATAGCGCGTTCGTTCCCCACCATAGACACCTGCGGTCCAGAGTTTTGCAAATATCTCAGCAACGTTGTGGTCATATCTTGTTTTTTTTTGCGTTTCCTTTGATTTTCGCTAGAACTTCTCATTGCACTTTCTGCTTTGCTGGCTACTTAGTGTTGTTTTTGTTTAAGAATTGTAAGGGCTGAGTCATGCATTTGGAAATCAGGATTAGTGATGAAATGGAAATTCATCATGAGAATATCGTGAGCTTTCCGTCATTCGATGAATAGTAGTGAACAGGTTTTTTTATGTGCTGCAGTTCTTTTAATCTAGCTTTTTTCAGTCGTGATGATGAGGTGCCAATTATCGACGCGATGTCTCAATCGACAATGGCATCTGCCCCAGCGATTCAGCTCTTATTACTGAAGGGCTTGGATTCTACTGATGCAGGTTCTGGTTCTGGATCCGGTATGTGGGTTAAATTGAGAACAGTGCATTTCTGAATTGTTGCTTATTTATTCTCACTGCCTCTCATAGGTCTTCCACTATTGACTCAACGAAATATCGCGAGACAAATTGAACTTGTTCGAGAGATTGGCCAAGGTCGTTTTGGTGATGTGAGTTTTCAGTACTTACGAGAATTTTTTCCGTCATAAGTATATCAAACCATCCTAGGATTCGGAATATGATTGATGCTGTTATTGGTATGGTCCACTCTGTCATTTTTTTCGTCAATAATTGTTTTCGTAGGTTTGGTTGGGTGCTTGGAAAGGCGATCTAGTAGCAGTGAAGATCTTCTCATCAAGGGATGAAGGTTCATGGTTACATGAAGTGGAAACCTTTCAAACACATATGCTTCATCATCCGAATATTTTGCAGTTTTACGCGAGTGATAACAAAGGTAAATTCTTTTCAGGCACCATGGTTATATCAACGTTCTCTGCATATTATGAGTTAGTCAAGGGCTGGGTCGGACAAGGGTTATTTTCTTGGAGTATGTCTGTTCTAGGAGCAAGTGATATTTTTTGTGAAGCATATGAGATTCCAAGAGTAAAAATTGTAGAAAACTGCAAACTACTTTGTTTCTGCAAGGCAAGAGCCTCGATTATTGCAGTGGATAATACATGAGGCCCATATAAAAGTAATCACGGTGTTGAGGCTCTTCTGAGATTCCGCGTTTTGTCAATATCTCAGTATCCTTGTGATTGTATTTCATACAGTACTCTTCAATGAAAAAAGAATGGAATACTCATTTTTAGAAAAGAGAGGAGCAGGAAATAAAATTAAAACCCTTTGTTTTCCAACCCGTTGACGGGTAATTGCTAAATTAATTAAGTATCGTAGTACCCATAAAACAAAGTGAGAGAACGGTGAAACGAAGGACACGCATGATGTGGTGGTGAACGCGGTATGCCCCGGAAAGGGCAATGACGTCTTCGATCCCCACCGCAGACATCTGCGCTTCGGAGTTTTTCAATTATCTCAGCATTATTGTCGTTATACTTTGTTTTCGTTGATAGTTCGTTAGTGGTTTTATGAAAGTGCATTAGTGTCTGTAGTGTGTTAAAATTTTCGATTACGTTTTTTCGATTTGAGTGTCTCCATTTTATCCTGTTGATACGCTGTTATAAACATGACCTTTAGATACGGGTACGACGATGCAACTGTGGTTGATTACGGAGTATCACAGGAACGGGTCTCTTTTTGACTACCTTTCACATTCGGTAGGATTTTCTCTTCAGTTTAGACATGTTTTCCACATGGTTGTTAAATTTCTTCGGTGTTAGTTTTGATAAGTTCAATTTTTCGTCCTCTTCGAAGTTAAGAGTCGACGAAGCTGACTAGTTGTCGCTGATAGAAATTTTCACGTGATAGACGGTATAGACGTGCAGGTCCATACTTGGCGTACTGTATGGCTGGTATGAGCTCCATAGAGATTAATTTTTTCTGATAGTTTGCTTTTTCTCCGTGCAGAACTTTTATCCAACGCGTGTCGTGGCAGTGGTTTATATGGAAATCCCTATTGTGGACTTAAAAATATACAAAATAGTTTTTCGCCAACGAATTCATTGACTGGTAATTTCCCTAGCAATTAACTGTTATTTAGTTCTAATAACTATGATAAATCATAGTTATTGTATGGAATGTTTCGCTATAAAAAATACCGAGGTAGGGTCAGCGTGTTTTGCAAAACACTTGCAAAGGCTAGCAGAAATATGTTTGTATGATGAACCATAGTAACATTTAGTAAATAAAAGCGTATGTAGCTTTCTTTATATCAGTGAGACGATAGAACAGTCTTTTCTACTGCCACGACCGACTTTCTATTAACCTCGGCATTGATCAAGTAATTTTCTTCGTATTTTTGTTGAGCAAACGCGAGGTGTTACTATTCTTTGTTCACGATTAAGCTGACGTTTCGGCGGATTTCGCCTTCTTCAGAGTCTGGAAAGGTCAAGTTGATAGCAATCCACTCGGCCAGACGCCTCCATAACCAAACAAAGAAACTCCAAACCAAGATTTCAATCACTTTGAACACAGCTTTGCACACTCACCGCTTCCTATGAGGTTTCCACTAAGTATGTCACGTAGAGACCAACCGCACAGAAATCACATGGAAGTATAATGTGCCCCTCACATCAGAAAAGCAGTTTTATATACTGCCCTATATCACGCGTGATAATGAGGCATTCTTCCCTGCAGTTCATTTTCGGATTTCTGGAATTAATCCAGAGTGCCTCGAGAGTTTTTCGCGCCTGTGTTCTTGATTCGCGTGCGAGGATCGTGACACATACTTCGAAGTCTTCTCCGTTATGTCTCTGGGTCCTTTGCGTGCCTAGCGGTGTATTTGGTCTATTTTTGCCGGCTAGGTGTTCTTTCATGCGGACACAGAGGGGTCTACCCGTTTCACCAATGTATTCGTCACCACGCGTCTTACAGGAGATCAGATAAACTATACCCGAGCTCATGCAATCACTGTCTCTACCACTGGGGCAAATTATGCAATTTTGAGTTGCACATAGACAGTCATATAGGCGGTTACGAACTAGCTGGCGCTTAAGATTACTCGGTGGTATTTCAACTGCGCTCACCAAATTCTCTAAGCCCGCCCTTCTTAAGCAGCGTTTTATAGCTGTACTTATATCATTTGAGATGAAGGGTAGGATAAACGGGACCCTTCTATCGCTAGAGTTGTCGTTTGGAGGCCTACGATTTCCTCTACACCTATCCTGAGCTACAGTTTCGTAGCCATTAGTAATGGCTATTTGCCGTGCCAAGTTACGGGACTCCTCTCTCTGCTCTCTTCCCGTTCATACGTTGGTTGCTGTTCGAAACATGTTTCTTATAAGCGCCTTTTCGTGTGAGAGGGGTGAGAGGAGAGGTAATGAACCAAGATGTTTTTACTACTTGGCTTTCGGTACCACTTTGTAATGTAGTCATTTTCTGATAGGTGAATTTGTACGTTCAAAATTGGAAGCCATTTTTCTTTCGGCTTTTCTCGCGTGAACTTGATATACTCTGACTGTGCGTTTAACAATTCGAAGCATTTGTCCATTTCCTCTTGTGTTGAGCAAAGGACAAAGCAGTCGTCTACATACCTACAGTAGAGCAGCGGCCCGAGATCAGTCACCGGTGCTTCCACCTTAGACATAAGTGCAATGGCAAATCTTGGAGCCAGTCGTTGTCCCATTGCCAACCCTCTTATTTGAGCGTAGTCTTTTCTACAATTCTATTATGTTGTGAACCATAACATCCGTAAAGACAGAAAATTAGGCGTTGTTCCAAACGGCAACAACAGCATGTGGTAATTGTTTTAGTTTTCACGGACTAACCGGTTTTTAGAAAATGGACGGTAATATTTCGGTAACCGGCAGAGTTGAGGGTTATGAACATTACAGAACTATAGAAGAGACCTTTTTCTATCGTTTCATGGGTACGAATGCTATGTATGCTATTAAATACTATGTGTTACTTTGGCCGATCACACAAACACATTGCTATCAGCCTTTGGAAGCGTTTTTCCAGCCAGTGCTGTGTCTAGTTCAGTCGGTTTTTTTATGACCGTATACTTCATGGAATAACGATGATTCATTATGTCGATTAAAATGAAATAGCGGCTAGTTACTAATCAAATTACCACTTATTGAACTCGTTCGGCAAGCTTCTTTTACTTCTAAGTGTGGAATAAAGATTTTTCTGCTGATGCCAGTCACAACATCTATGTTAGATAAGCTATCGACTGGTTACGAGAATCATAGGAGAAAATTTCTGCTTACAAAAATAAACTACCATGAAGAGGATGAACCATGTTGCGCTCATACCGGCTGCTCGGAGTACCGAATATGATTGCATAGAATGCAGAGCGTCCCTTATGTGTTAGTGTATGAAAAAGTTGAAAACAGTACAACTGCAGACAGTCAATGTGGTCACACTGATAAAAATGGTTCGAGGAATATCTAACGGTCTGTCATTTTTGCACGCAGAGCTTATGGGAATCCAAAGTAAGTTCTTTGATGTGTTAACGGCGAACTTCTGTAATAATTTTATACGCATTCGTCTTCTTTTTTTTTAGGGAAACCAGCCATCGCTCATCGTGATATAAAGAGTAAAAATATCCTTGTTAAATCTGACCTTACATGTGCTATAGCAGACTTTGGACTTGCAGTTCGTTATGAATCAGGACAAATAAGTCTGCCTAACAGTAACAAGTGTGGCACTGTGGTAAGTCCTACTCGAAGGTTATTTGATAATAGAAGTTTCTTTCTACTTGAATCTCTTATATTTGTGGAATACAGCGTTATTTGCCACCCGAAATACTTGATGAGCGGATAGAGTCGAACAAATTCGAGTTTTATCGTGCAGCTGACATGTATGCTGTTGGATTGTTGATTTGGGAGATTGCTCGCCGTACAACATGCCCATCTGGTTGGTTGTTTTTTACGGAGCTCTTTTCTATTTCTGTCTTAAAAGGATAAAACTTTCGGCATTGATCAATCCTTGAGGGATGCGCCATGTCTTCGACTTCATTAAGCATCGTTGGAGTTGAATGAATGCATATCTGGCCTTTACAATGACTCGCGGTGGCCTTCCGATGTATCGAGCCGGTGCTGCTATCCTCCCGGAGAAGTCTAGTACCAATTTGCCAACCCCAAAGGGATGGAAAGCTTGCTGAACCTGTGGCGTGGGGATCGATCCCTTGTGTATTGCAGAGCGCCTGTGACCACTGCGCTATCCAGAAACCCTCTTGCAGTGTTTTTACGATACGTATATTTTTTTGCAAAAAACTGTTCTAGTCTTTCAGACAGTTTTACTTTGCGGAGTGTTTAGAACTGTCCTTTAAAGTAAACAGGATTATACCGAATAATTCCAGGTCTTCCGTCCGAGTTCGCTGAATCGTTGCCGTATTATGATAAGGTATCGAGAGATCCTACAATACAGGAAATGCAAGATGTTGTAGTCACACAAGGAATACGACCTTATGAGTCTCCTCATTGGAAAAATGACAATGTAGGGAACTAGAATTTGGTCACACTGTCGATGTTGTCGAGTTGGTTTTAAGAGTGTGAAAAGAAATTGAAACAAATGTACTATAACAGTTTTGCTTTTTTCTGTCACTGTTACTTCTCTATGTTCACAGGTACTTCGTGATGTGTCACGTGTAATGCGTGAATGTTGGTCGGCGGATCCATCTTCAAGACTAACAGCTATGAACGTCCGCCTTTGTATGGATCGATTGGCGCAGACCGAACTCAGCGTATGCTTATCTTAACATGACTACTAGAAGCTTTACTTTATGCACGTTTTTGTTTCCCTTACTGCATTTCACTTCGAAATCTGTTCTCTAAGCCTGTCGTGTAATGTTACATTGGAGCAGTGCAATAATTTAGATGCTCAGAGAAAATCGAATCGGTATTGGTTGAGTATTTGCAGACTTACTGGAATATGTGAATACTTGTCTTTATGAAATCATGTGGTCGCGAGCGTAATTTCCTCTGAAAACTACTTTACCGGTTAGGTGTTCGACCCTTGTTTGAACCCCAAAAGGCTATTCCTAGTTATCATTCGAGGTAGTTTAGCACTGTGGATTGTTAGGAAGTTTACCATCTCTAAACTGAGTTTCTTTCAGGACATGGTAGATTCCTGATATAGGTTTATTATAGTGGGGTTCTTAATAAAAGTGTTGGAGTTAGATCTTGGGTGACTGTAGAGGGATGGATCTTTTGCAGACAAATGCTTAGGAACATTGTATTAACGCGAGGCAATAAAGCATCAAAAGCTGAGTTATTGATCACTATAGATCCTACACAGGGTTATTTCTACCTTACTACTACTATTTTTTATTTTTTAAACCTATCTTAGAACGCATAACTTTATTTGAAACTAATAATCCGTTTGCAATTATACCCAACTCATTCGGAAGTAGTCGGATATGTGCTGCTCATCTTTAATGTGTACTGAATCTATCTTTGTCGAGTCTTAGGTAGGATTGCTTTCATTTAGTGTAATCTCCAAAGTTTCATCACTTTTTTAAGCGACTATGACAGTTCATAGCTTGTCGGTTTTGAGGTACATATGGCTATTCTATTATGACTATTACAGTTTTTTCTTTTCTTTTCATTGGTAGCTAACGAGTGTTTAAAAAACGCGGTTATTAGGCAAAAAATACGGACTTTAAAGAACTTTATTTCTATTTGATCTCGTCTCTTCAGTAACATCGGTTATCGTCTTATCCTTTTGTTGATCTCAACTTTCTTACGATTCATTTTTGAGATTTGAAAGTCTTCTTAAATTACTATTTTTTTTGATAGTTGTGGTGGATGTATCCTCTATTAATATAATTCTTTCTACTTCTGTTCAGCAAACACGAGGTGTTACTTTATTTCTTTATTTACGTACGTATTTCGGTTGTATTGCGGGTTAGTGCCTTTCTGACGGGCTTATTGTTTGTTAATACTCTTTGTATCATATTTCTCTTTAGTCATAAATTCATTGAAAGTATTGTACTAGTATGTATTCTTTCTTTGATGAGCTTACACGAGGTTGATAATGATGTTTATTTTCGGCTAACGTTTCGACGTTTTCGTCTTCCTCAGAGCCGATGATCCGAGTCGATGGTCCTCGTTTGTTATTCGTCTCGACGTGGCAGCTTCGCCTTCGTGTCGAGTCAGGTCTTCCTCAGTGAGCCATCTTCTCGAATGAGGCATCCTCACTCAGTGATGCCCTTTTATATTGTATTAGTGTTCCCAAAGCTTAAACATGTAAAGGATAGACCGATTAAGCGGAAGAAAGGATCGTGTGAATAAGAAAGTGTCGAAGAAGTAGGTAAAGAAGACCGCGAAAGTTCTTAACTGTGCTGTTGGGAGAATGACTCGGGAATTAGTCTTAGCTAAGCGATACCAGATCGCTCACCATCGGTGTCAACTAAATAGAAGGTCACTATGGCTGCTAAGGAAGCAAACAGGGCATCTAGCGCTGATAAGGTGCTTTGAGTAAAGGGAAGAAACCAGTTCCATAGAAAATGAAGCCACCGAAATCCGTTAAAGCCTCCGCTCCTCGAGTCGGTGGGAAACGTTGATCTTGGGTGACAGAAATTGCTTGTAATAAAACTCAGTGATTTTTAGTTATTTAATTACCCAAGTTCGAGTTATTGCGAACGCTTTACTAAAATAGGGCAATACGAAGTCGGCAGATATGAAAGTCGAGCAGGGTGAATCGACGAAGGTAAAACCCAAAGCAACGCCGCATGTCGAGGTCTACAACGTTATCACAAAGAAATCGTAAGCCATCCGTAACCACAAATCATCAAATTCTGCATAAATAACTCGAAAGACGATGTCGCCGATCGGATTGTACGTCGTGCTACCGAGGAAGAAGATGACTTCAAGATTTTCGTCGATAATCTTTGTTTGACTCAACAAAACAAAGTATCCGAAGCGCTACGAGGTTTTGTGCTTTGCGTATGCGACACACCTACCGACTCTGACGAAATTCAACAGGTAGGTGAAGGTTTCAGTGCATCACATGTACCTTTCCGAACTTACTTTTTTAAACCGGACTTTTTTTTACTGGCAACGTCAATAATTTTTAATTCATTTCAGCCGAAAAACATGAGGAAATTGAACAACCATGCGAATAATAACCGATTCAGGGCAATGTATGATGAGTGGTTGAGCACAGCGAAATAATAGCAATAACTGTTTACAAATGGATTTACAGACAAGGTGGTTCGTATATTGACGCACTTTGGTGGAATTGAAACATTGTGGACATCTTGGTTACTGCATTTCATTTCCATAAGGAGTATTAATAATATTTTACCATAAACAAGAAAGAAATCACAACATAACAATGACTACGTTTGTCGGAAAGCTGCTTAAGAAAGATCGTTAGCTGAATTGACATGAAATGGAAAGTAAAGGAATCGGCTTGATTTCGTTCGATATATCGAATTATGGCAGTACACGGCATGAGATTCAGATGGTGAAGTCTGTGATGAATGAGATTCAGAGAGAAGATTGCTGCTTCCAATCACTAGGTTGTTGTAGTTCTTCGTAACCAAGGCCGTCATAACCGTTCCCACTGTTCACCGTTCTTGCCCTAAAACAAGTAACACGAGTTAGTTATGGGTACTGTAATGACTCAAAATGATGTGTTACAAGCCGCTTTACACCCTGCGACTTATGTTCTGAACAACAACTTCTTGTGACAGTCTTCAAACCAAAGGTGAATACTCAGTATACTGTACAAGTGCTGCAGAAGAACAGTAGAACGACGAGATTGCTTCTGATAGATTATGCAGTGATGGAAAGCCAGCGAAATCTCCACTCAGAGAATGCGTACTCAATGAACGAGAACTGTTCATGGTAGGGAAAGTACAGTGGCTTTTCGGCGCCGTTGGTACACTATTCATAGTGCCTACCTACGAACAACATTTCTGTCGTCGTCCTATTCAAGGAAGTAGTTGTATTGAACGAAACCTCATTTCAACATCTATGGGTTTTCAAGCGATCATGTTAAGCGTTACCTACAGCGTTATCTACTAGCATTAGCGATTTTAAAGTAGAAAACTATGCATGGTTGGAACATACGGTAGAGGTTATTGTCAGTGTTAGTGTTGTGGAATAGCAACGTCACGTTTTCGTCGAAAAACCGTTGAAGAAGAAGACACACGTTCAATGTTGTTGTCGTCCGACTATAAACGGTGTTAGTACTTAGTGAAGCAAAAAGAAAAGAAAAACATCAGAAATGTGATTTTCATTACCCGTAGTCGATGCGAATATTACCCTGAAATTGCTCGGTTGAATAGATGAGAAATCCCGGTTCAGGTTAAGCACAACTGATATGAGACAAGGCTCAATAAGCATAGAGAAAAACTGGGAGGAAAATTCGACAAAAATCTCGAGGCACTCTGGATTAACTCCACGGATCCAAAAATGAACGGCTGGGAGGAATGCCTCATAATCACGCGTGATATTTGGCAGTATTAAGACTGTTGTTTTGATGTGAGAGGCACATTAGGCTTCCGTGTAAATTCTGTGCGGTTGGCCTCAACGTGACATATTTAGTGGAAGATTCCTAGAAAGCGGTGATTATGCGACGAAGCTATTCTGTATTCAATGTGATTGAGGTCTCCGTTTTGCATTTTCTCTGTTTGGTTATGGAATTGTTTGGCTGCGTAGATTGCGGTCAACTTGAATTTTCCAGGCTCTGAGAAAGGTGAAATCCGCCGAAACGTCAGCTTATTCGTGAATAAAAAATTAAAGTAACACCTCGCGTTTGCTCAACAAGAATATAGAGGAAAACAGGGACCCTTCATGAAAACATTATGAACAATTCGAGTACACTGGAGAACATTCGGGATCCAATGTCAGAACGAATGATTTTTAACACTGTCATTCCTAAACAGCATTGGTTGAGGCCTTGAAATGTTCTAAATGTTCGTTTACGATCTGTTTCCTACGTTTCTTCTTTATCTCTTCGTTACTGATCTCATTTTGCAGTAGAAATACTCTCTGTACACGTGCTTACATCTTTCGTTACAAAGAGATTTGTATTAGAATGGTTTTACACCTAGAGGACCCTTTCTTCGGTTACTGTTCTCACCTCCATTGGCTTCCAAGAGCAATATGGTAAAGGTAATCCATCCGGACCAGTAGGACATGGAGCATCAAGACCAGGTATGCCCTAGAAAAGGTTAATAGATTACAACCAATCGGGTTTTCTGTTTTAGGCCAGTATACGAAATAAATTTGAAGTGTAATTCGAACCTGATCTCCTTTTTCTCCTCTTGGACCAGGATGGCCATCTGCTCCCCTTTCGCCTGGTGAACCTGGATGACCTGGTGGTCCCTGAGGTCCCTGGAATGATTCCTCATAATGGGACACCTTGGAACACATTTGACCATGTTAGAATTCGATATATACTCTTATGGTGCTCTTATTTTACTAGCAGCACAAAAAGTGGTTAATAAGGAACTAAATTTCTACATTCTTTAGAACACATACTGGAAATCCCATATCGCCCTTCGGTCCTATCGGTCCTTGCTTGCCCTGAAACAACCTTTGTTGGAAGCAATTCATCTTAGTACTGCTAGATGGACAACAATCTCACAACACTGCGCCATGTTCATACGCCAACTTATCTAACAATCTAACAGCACAAATCACATGGGCTTTTATCTAGAGTACGGCGTGCACATGCAATTTACCATTGACTGGTAAATGATTCAGACGGAATGATACGACATTGAATGTCCCGATCCCGAAATGGCCCCGTGTGAGGCCTAGGATAACAGTGTCATCAGTGTCCTTTTATTAGCTGTGAAGTCATTGGAAAATGCCTTGTGTAGTACAATCGACTTTGAGCGAGTGTTTAAAACTAATGCAACAAAAACGAATATCAAATACGAACTCCACTGCTTACCATTCGTCCTTCGACCCCAGGAGAGCCACGTAGTCCCATCGGCCCTGGTGGTCCCTGAGCAATCGTCAAATCTATTTATGTAAGAATCGGGGAATAGAGAATAGCAACATCATAATTAATTGTTGTTTATGAATCTCCCGTTAGTAGTGGAGAATAAAATTCTTAAAATGTTATGTACAAAGCACCACAAAAAAATAAAAGTATATGTTAATATGGAAACAAATGCCATATCTATGTGTATCTATTTTATCTATCTGTTTTAAATACAAGATTATGGAACTTACTGGTAAACCCAATGAACCAGGTTGACCCGGTAGACCTGGCCCTCCACGTTCTCCTTTCTCACCAGGTGGACCAGGCAGTCCAGGTGGACCACGTGGCCCTGGTACACTTCCGCCACCCGGTGAGGTTACTTCGTGGACTTGACCCTGCAACGTTTGTTAAAGATACAACCAAAAATCATATTGGAAAGTGGGAAAAGAACTAAAATGTTTGAAATTTTATTTAGCGGGATTCTGACTATTTACGAACGACTTCGATGCGAAAACGATCATTCAACCACCTTTATCATTCGTAGAAATTTACAACCCGAACATAAGGAAATTACAGTGATTTCTGCGATTTTTTAACTAGAATCAATCCTATTTATTAATGTAATAGTATGAGTAAGAATCGTACCGGTTGTCCAGGTAGTCCGGGCGGTCCAATATCGCCCCGATCACCCTTCTCGCCTGAGTGTCCGGGAAGTCCTTGTGGTCCTCGTGGTCCTGCCGGACCAACTGGACCAGTAGGTCCCTATAATACTTACAACTTCCTATGTTATTTTGCAACTATGATTTGTTCACTCGAAAGTGTAGAAAGTGTATGATATATTATTTTTACACCTACGTTCACTAAACTGTCATTCAATGTCATTGAAGAACTATGTATCACTTGTACCGCCTGTCAAGCTATTGATCGTCGAACGACTCGAAAGGGCGTCAGTAAATCTTCTTTTTCTCCTAGTTGCGTGTAAGACTAATCTAGTGGGTTTTGCTTGCGCGAGGGACTCGTTGAGTACCACATCTTTCTCCTAGGGTTTTCCTGAAGAACTCTGAGCATTGGCTCGGTGGTCTCCCTACAGTATGTTCGACATCCCAAAGAGTCCAGTAGCTAGCAGCTCTTGTCTGTCGATTGTCGCTCATACGCACTACGTGTTCCGACCACCTTATGTTCGACAGCTTGGCGTACTGAACGGCAAATTTGATTTTTGAATGTTGACTCAGGTTGTAGCATCGGATACGTTCCCTCACGTGTGTGACATGGGATATTCCTAGCATCGTCCTACCAACTGCGCGTTCAGTAATGCTAAATGATCTTTGATCCTGCTTACGCAGCAGTAAGGTTTCTAACACATGCGTTAGAGCAGGAAGAATCGTGAAGTCGAAAGGATGGGCACAGAGTCGGGTGTTCTTTGTTCTCTTCATTACGTATTCATGCTAGTGAAAACTCCCCAAGCCGCACGCTTCCCTCTGGTCAACTCTGGACCCAGGGCTAAGCTTTTTAGGTTGATTTCCGGAATTGTGCATATACCCGTAGCTGGAGGATTCGCAGAAATTCACTCCATTGAGAATGCATGGCGCATACAAAACTAATCCATTCTTCGTGAACGAGGTTTTTACTGAGATTTAGTAGAGGGCCAATCTTTCCATAGGCGTTATCAAAGTTGGGAAGCATTCGTTACACCCGGCTAATGCTTCATGTTATAGGAATGAAGCCATCAGCGATGCGAAGATGATGCAATTCCGGCCCTCGACCTTCCTTGTTGTCCCATTCCAGTGTTGGCATGACGTTCTCGAAGGTGGCGGTAAACGATTTTAGCGAGGTTGTATCGCCTTGTCTAACCCCTACTTTGACGTCGATGTCTTTGTCGATCTTTGTAAAACGGTAATATTAAGGCTCTGAAATGTTTGTATAGCTCACGAAGAATCTTTACATGTGAAACAGCCACAATGATGCTGAGATATTTGCAACTCCTCCGTTCCGGACCGCAGCTCTCTACGGTGGGGAACGAACGCGCTATTGTCCTTTCCGGGGAGTAACGCGCTTACCACCACACCATGCGGGGTTGTTTTAGAAATAATACTCTGCCGTGAAAGCTAGTAAAAGGCAGTAAATAAAAAGTCAACACTGTGAATTTCAAGCCTCAGCTTAACTGGGTTCAATACCGATGTGGGCTCCCCAGATAAATCCCGTTGACAGGTGATTGCTGATGGCAAAAGATCGATAGAACTAGCTGAGAGACAAGCGAGACGAAGGACCCGCATGGTGTGGTGGTGAACGCGTTACTCCCCGGAAAGGGCAATAGCGCGTTCGTTCCCCACCGTAAAATCCTGCGGTCCTGAGTTTTGCAAATATCTCATCATCATTGCGGTTGTTTCACATATATTACCTTGCCGTGAAATCCAGTAATAGGCGGTAAATAAAAAGTCAACACTGTGAATCTTTACATGCTCGGTAGGGACGCTCTGGCGGTCAGCAGTTCCATAACTGCTTCTATCTCAACAGGGTCAAAAGCCATCTTTAAACTGATCAAAGCGGGACAGAGAAGTCTCTTGTACCGTCGCGATACTTTAGTGAGTCTTGTTATCGTGTGGATAGAGTTCACCTTACTGATTTTTTTTTTCGAAACCCTGTTTGGTTGCATGGCTCTCCTTTCGTCCAGTGTTCAAACAATGCTGTTTAAGACGAATCAAGTGGAAAGTTTGTAGAAAACAATCAGCAAGCAATTGGACAATATTTGCTGGTTTCGTGCAGGCCATCGTTCTGGAACAACACCGCGGTCTTGCTGCTCTTCCACTGACTATTAACCCTGTACTCCTATAGATAACGTGTGAAGAGCTGAGCCAGTGTGTTTACGAGGATTGGCGGAAAGTTCTTCAGGTATTCAGATTATATGCTATCCAGACCTGGTGTTCTTCGATTCTTCAGAGAAAAAAGAGCATGTAGGATTTCCGAAGGGAGAGCCGGTGATATGACATATCCATTCCTTATTTCATAGGGTAGGAGGAGGTGGCTATTAAGGAGATCCCAGTAGTTATCCTGTATGATTTTCTCTAGTGCCTTTCTGGAAGCTGCAACTATTCAATCTGGGCGTGGGAGAACAATTATCTCGGTTTCAAGAATGGCGAGACCGGCTGGTTTTACGAATGCTTTTCCCAGTCTCTGCAGCTTCGACGATTACTGCTGCTCTTCTCTCTCTAAGATCCTCT
This sequence comes from Angiostrongylus costaricensis, assembly GCA_900624975.1. Taxonomy (NCBI): domain Eukaryota; kingdom Metazoa; phylum Nematoda; class Chromadorea; order Rhabditida; family Metastrongylidae; genus Angiostrongylus; species Angiostrongylus costaricensis. Next base: position 52,105 of record UYYA01004772.1, on the reverse strand, counting down.
TTTATCGCCTGTCTGCATTGTTTTGCAAGTTCGGACGTGAGTTCGCGGTTTCCTGGCTCGTGCGATTCCACGCTGGCGTATCAGCTCGAGTGTTTTTGGAGAAAAACGTCTCTTGCTGACTTTCGAATCCTCAACTTTCATAGCGCGAACGTGAAGATGTCCAGTGAGCCGATCGCATTCTTCGCCGATGTTATCGAGAACAGCATCTTCCTAACATCCGACCGATGAATTGAATAAGTCCCAGTTTATGGTGGTTTTGGGACTTCGGTTTTTGAATTTAGCTGCTTTTTCTCCTTTCCGCGAGGAATAGAATCTTGCACGAAGGAGACGGTGCTCTGATCCCGTGTAGAATTTTGGGACAACAGCGACATCGATAAGGCAAAACCTTCTATTTACTATGATTTGGTCTACTTCGTTGTGGTACTCTCCACTGGGAGACTCCCACGTCCAACGCTCAGTGCGGACCCTCTGAAATTGCGATTTAATATCAAGCGTTTTGATTCTCATGATAAATCCAGGAAGCCACTCACACTGCTTTTCCATTCTAATCCGTGGGTCCCAATGTGACGTTCTTCAGATGATGATCTTCTTGGTTCAGTCTTAACGTGAAACTCTCCAATGATGACCTTGAAGAATGTATGGTCTTTTCTGTAGAGCTTCTCCAAGTCCATACAGAACGCTTCGACTTCTTCCTCATCATAGTTTGTTGATATCGGCGCGTAAACGACGAAGATTGTTAAAGCCGGTATTGATCCACATCTTTTTGAACATAAACGTCCGATTCGGGTTGTAAGCTGTTCGAATAAATTGATGTTCATGGACAAACTCGTGTTAACGAGAACGCCGACGCCGCCGACTCCTCTACTGTCGCATGTTCCGAGGAACAGTTGTTCTGCGGTGTCATAGACGGCGTTGAATGGGTGGCGTTTTCTCGTCTCAGCCAGCCCGATGACGTCGTATCTCATGGTTCCTGTCTGTATGATCAAGTATTCTATCTAGGACTCAAGAGCAAGTGAGTGTGCATCGTTGGTATAGATCATTGCTTTAGTCTTCTGTGATTTAAGGACCCTTGAATGGGCCTGAGAGTTCAGCAGCCGTTGCATACTTATCCTACTTAACGCTGCCATATCGGGCTCTTTCCTGGTCAGCGAAATGAGGGTCGCTTATTTTACTGTGTTTATTGTTCGACACCCACGTACGGCTTGCTGAGTTCTCAGCGTGAGGATTGGGTATTCTCATGGATAGTTTACCAGTCTCTTACAGAGTAAATACGAGTGCTAGTTTGTTAGATCGAACTCCTAATCTCCACCCATACACTTTGCTGTCACTTGATTGTGCATTCTGACAAATTGACCTGTAGAATACAGTTCGCATAAATGAGAAGATATTCACGCACTTTTGCATGAAGACATCATCGTAAAAAGAAGGTACATGTCAATCGGTGCAGCAGAAACAGAGAGTTCATCTTCTAGATCCACCTGTGTATCAGAGGAGTAAAGGTCGCTGTTGGTCCTCGATTAACCCACTATTCACCACCTCTTACGCATTATGTTGCTTCGTAACTAAGTGACATGAGATTTCTGTACCTGGGAGATCCGTGGGCTATGTAATAATGCTATGTAAAACCTAAAAAGTGCTTTTAAACTGCTTACAGGAGGACCAGTGACACCAGGTAGACCAGGATAACCATGTTTTATCCGGATTTCTTTCAATTCCTTCTTTAGAATAGGCATTAGCTCTCGAACAAGAGCGTCAGACTTCTCCATTGCAAAGGTGCAGTTTTGAGGACATACTCCGGGTTCTCCAATTTTACCCTTAAATAACAACAGTACTTATAACATTGCAAAATGCTAAATTAGCAAGAATATTATAGAAAATTAGATTATAAGGTTGCATTTCTTGCGAATTGTTAGACCGCAGGGGTAGAACTACGATATGCGTTTAGTTCTCCAAATTATTTTCACAACTATTTAAAAATGTAGCCTGTAGATCTCAAAATATCCATAACGAAAGTTCAAGTGGGAGAAATAGCGTGTTATTACCCACTGTATTTGTCTAGGACATATGAAGCGTAGTTACTAGAGAATGCACGCCTGGCCGTTTGCTCGTCCCCAGCCTGTGTTAACCATGCTCCCACCAGCCTTTTGGGTTGGCATATTCTTGCCAGATTTGTATGCGAAAAGCTCTTTCCGATGCACAAATTCCTATCAGAGTCTGGATTGAGGACCAGGGAAAGCTCTAGAGCTATCATGATCTCAGAGGGAATCACGTCGGTCAGTATTTGTCGATATCCATGAAAGAAACAAATTCCTTAAATGGGAGCTGAGACTACACACAGATCGGAAGATATTCGCGGATAATAAGTGCGAGGAAACAAATCGAATGCTCGAAGAGATGTGATGTTGGATCATAATAAAGGGTAAGTGACGAATCGTTCGGCATTGCTCAATCGTTTTAGGCAACTCTATGCATTCGACTCCATTAATCATCGAAGCTGTGATTGAATGCATATAGGCCAATAAAATGACTTTCGGTATCGATCAGATGTATCAATTGAGTATTTTAACTCTCAAATGTCGAATCTCAAGTTTTTAAATTGATTCTCAGTTCTAATTTTACAATTCTACCGTCGTGAGTTTTATAGTTATTGATTCCTTTAGTTTTATAGTTTGCTTCCCAGCTTTCCGCTTTCTTCTTTCTATTCTTCATTTAAAAGAAACCGAATTCTTCAATGCGAATGCAACTAGAGAATTTTGCATAGAAATTTTTTGTAACAAAAAGATGTTAACAATATCGATTTCTAAGATGATCCTCCCAACGGATTACCGCCTCATGGTGGCTGGAGGTGTTCCTGGGTGTTGGACTGCGACGTACAGCGGAGGATTCATCTCCTGGTAGGGTCTTCCAAGCTGAGAAGGAGTCCGGCGTTTCCATCAGCAAGTCTAGTTAAGAGTAAACCAATTCCAGGATCCACCACCGTCCTGGTATGAAACTAGCCGCATGATGGAAAGTCTTTCTCTGTTCCACAAGGGCTGCGACTGCCTGTGGTGGTAACGATCTGGGCCAGACTTTGGCCAGGCTGACCTCGAGATTCCAGGGAACCACAATGGTTTAACCAGCAAATCTCCGAAAAATGGTTATTGTGCTGGGCCCGCACAACCAGTGAGGACGGCCCGTTCAAGTATCAAGTAAGTAACTCCCAAACTAGCCTGGTATCAGCTTATCTGCACCAAGAATTTGGCTACTTTGGTCTCCCGGGGTATAATATTGAACCAATGACCATATTTGTACTACCCCTATCTACCCCTGACCACTGTGCTGAATGCAGTGCGATTTACAAATAAATAGACAGATAAATAGATTTTCTTTAGCTTCGAAATCCTTATATATCGTAACTGAGAATTTAGCTCTACTTCTTTCAATTTGAAGTTTTTCGTTTATTGTTAAAATTCCTATTTAGACCTGTAAGCGGAAAGTGATTTTGAAGACTCACCAAGCAGATGTTACTGTACGAGGCACAAAACCAAACACCAAGAGACAACACGGTTAAATGAGTGTGTTCAAAACACAACGGCGATTTTTTATGTGATTACGAACGCAATCACTCCACATGCACTGTCAAGACAGCTCGTGCTTCGCTCGCCTACTGGCTAACTAGGAATGGATGACTCATAGCGACCGACTCGCAGTTTTCTGTTGGTAGCTGAACGTGTAGCAACCAATCAGACTTGGACCGGTCTAGATGAGCTGTCCATTCGCTGGCATATGAATGTAATCAGGGATGTGCTACAGTCTTTTGATAATCCCACTGGGCGTCCAGATGGGTTGTAAAGCAGTTTTCAGGTCATATTCTGGAAAGCTACATTCAAAAGTCGATACCACCGCCCATCCCTGTTTTCTTCTATGCCGTTTTTGCAAAAAATTAGAATAGCTTACTCGTCGTCCGCGTTTTCCGGGCATTCCTTCAGGACCTGGTGGCCCCATCGGGCCCGATGAGCCAGTATCTCCCTGAAACAGTTACTGAAGAATTGGTTAGTCGGGTTAGCACAACACATGCACCTTTGATAGAAGCGATTTTGATAAGTAATTGATAGCAGAAGCTCACAATACTTATGGAAATCCTTTTAAACATTTTTGGCAGCTCTATTATAGAAAAACGGCAACGAAATTGCCTTCACTTACATACCTTTTCACCTTTCTCTCCATTAATACCGTCTCTGCCCGGTGGACCAGGAGGTCCCATGACCACCTGAAACAAATGGAGATTACTACTGGAACTTTAAATAATGTCTTCGTCATAAGATCTCTTTTTAAATTCAAATATAACATGTATGCTGTTGAAAGGTTAACCTTCGCTCCAGCAACTGCCGGTCCTCCAGGAGCTGGAGATCCGCGTGCACCTGGCATTCCGGGCTCACCACGCTCTCCTTTTTCACCCTATAAAACATGATTCGTCCACAATACAATTAAATTTGTAGAAGAATTCAAATTAGGCGATCTACTGAAACCATTTAAAAGAAAGAATTTGTAGAGAAACAGGATCTGTGTGTTCTCGCTCCGGAATAAAGAGGTATTTAGTAGAACAATTGAAGTACCACAATTGAATTACTTTTAAACACAAATTCTCCTTGTTTAGTCTTTATTTTGCAGTGTTAAATCAATAGTGGAATTTTGGATAAATGGCATCAGCATTAGAGTAAATTTGAAATTTTTATGTTATAACATGTGAACAACGTAGGCCACACAACTACCACATAACGACAAGAACAAAAAAATTCGAAAATCACGATAGATTCACATTACCTGTGGACCACGTTGACCAGGACGTCCGTCTGCTCCACGAGAACCAGGTGGACCAGGTGGACAGAGCGCGGGTTGGGCTGGCATGCCTGGCGCCCCAGGCGATCCAGGAGATCCAGGTGGTCCAGGTGGTCCGGGAGGACCGGGCGCAGCAAACGTTTGAGTATGACGATGACTGTGTGCCAGCATCGATACTCCAGGCTCTCCCTACACAACACCAACAATCACGATCACAAAATGACAAGACGGACTGGTGGAGAAATGGTTGATAACAGATAAGTGAAACTGAGCCATAATTCATTCGTTCAATATAGTTTCAAAACAGCTTAATTCCTTTTTCTCCAAAGACGTCTTTGTAGTGATGATAATGATGGAAATCTGTGTATGTTTTATGAAATATAAGTATTTCTGAGTAGCTGGACGGTTAATCTTCCGTCTTCACGGAAATTATGTGAAATCTTTTCTACCTTCTCTCCTCGTTCACCTTGCGGGCCACGAAGTCCAGGAACACCATCACGTCCTGGTTCACCCTGATCTCCTTTTGGTCCAATCTAAAATCGAAGTTTTTTATTCACGGACATAGGATAACTACATCTTCCCAAATTCTCGAATTATACGAATGCATTCCTACCTTACTTTCTCCGTCGAAACCTGGCAATCCTCGTTCACCTTTCATTCCAGGTTTGCCTTCGCGTCCTTCCGGTCCAGGAGGACCAGGGAGCCCTTGTGGCCCAGGTGGTCCTTGGATCATTAGCGGAGAGTTTGGCATCGGCGATCCAACCTGAAGAGATAAACAGCTTTGTGATGGAGAATCTTGCAAAACTTGTCTACTGGACAGCATATTTTTTGTACAACGATAACCACCACTAGTATCCTTAGAGACAAATTTCTTTTACAAAAAAGGTGGCTGGACCGCCAAGGGTTTTTTTGCGAATGAGCGTAGAGCAAAATGAAAGTTGTGCACTTGTTTCAAGTGAAGACAACGACCACTTTCGATAGTAATTATGAATGTTAGTGATAATTTGTCGAAAAAAGTTTCTAGTAAAAGAAATTATTTTGCAGACGATTGCAGGAGACCGAGATTACTGTCATAAAATGCTATTACGTACTAAGGCCGTCCAGCAAAGTTCGTCAGAAGATTCTTTTTTTGAGTCATTTTTTCGATTTCTTTTTCTTACTCTACCATTCTAGCGTAGAGCCGATTAAAGTCGCTACTGTACAGATAGCATAATAAAGACGGTGACGGTGATTATTTTAGACGATCATCATTTCCTAGAAGTTAGGGCCAAATTTTTACGAATCGGTAAATAAGCTAATGAAGAGAAAGCTGTGTGATATAAGCAACAAAGGGCAACAGATAACTCATTTAGGTGACGAGACGACTGAACAATGAGCCAAGCGATGCCGTTGCTACAGACGATAAGACAGGGCCTGGTTCAAGACAATGCACCACAAAAAAGCTAAAATAGAAGATTAAGTAAACAAGAGGTGCTATTTTATTTCTTTATTTACGCACAAGCTGACGTTTCGGCGGATTTCGCCCTCCTCAGAGCCTGGAAGGGTCAAGTTGACAGCAATCCATTGGGCCAAACACCTCCATAACCAAACAGAGAAAACCCTAAACCAAGNACAAGAGGTGCTATTTTATTTCTTTATTTACGCACAAGCTGACGTTTCGGCGGATTTCGCCCTCCTCAGAGCCTGGAAGGGTCAAGTTGACAGCAATCCATTGGGCCAAACACCTCCATAACCAAACAGAGAAAACTCTAAACCAAGACTTCAATCACATTTAGCATAGCTCTGCACACTCACCGCTTTCTATGAGTCTTCCACTGAGTATGTCGCGTGAAGACCGACCGCACAGAATTCACATGGAAACGTAATGTGCCCTTCCCATCAGAATAATAGGTTTATATACTGTCCAATATCACGCATGATAACGAGGCATTCTTCGCTGCGGTTCATTTTCGGATCTAGTTGACTCTAGAGGCATTCTGGATTAATTCCAAGAATCCGAAAATGAACCGCAAGGAGGAATGCCTCGTTATCATGCGTGATATTGGACAGTATATAAACCTATTATTCTGATGGGAAGGGCACATTACGCTTCCATGTGAATTCTGTGCGGTCGGTCTTCACGCGACATACTCAGTGGAAGACTCATAGAAAGCGGTGAGTGTGCAGAACTATGCTAAATGTGATTGAAGTCTTGGTTTAGGGTTTTCTCTGTTTGGTTATGGAGGTGTTTGGCCCAATGGATTGCTGTCAACTTGACCCTTCCAGGCTCTGAGGAGGGCGAAATCCGCCGAAACGTCAGCTTGTGCGTAAATAAAGAAATAAAATAGCACTTCGTGTTTGCTGAAGAGAAGTAGAAAGATATATATTCAATCAATGCCGAGGTTAATAGAAAGTCGGACATGGGAGAAGATTAAGCGTCCACAGCAGTTCAGTATACTGTGTATCCACTGTAAGGATGACCATAGATAATTTATTGATTCAAGGTCGTTCAGCCACATGAAGGGGTGCCTTAAAAAAGGATGAAACTCTCAGCTTTGGTCAATCCCTTAGGATGCGCTATGCATTCGACTTCATTAAGCATCGTTTGGAGATGATTGAATGCATATCTGGCCTTTACAATAATTCACGGTGGCGTACTGATGTATCGAACCAGTGCTGCTATCCTCTAAGGCAAATCTGATGCCAATTTTCCTACCCCGGAGGGATGGAGGGCCGGTGGGCCACTGGCGCGGTGACCGATTCCACGTGCGTGTTGCAGGACACCTCAGACCACTGGGCCACGTACGCCAATAGAGGCCCCTTAGTAAAGAAAGATAGATATGAAAGAAAACGTAGAAGGATAGTAAAGTAGGGAAAAAAGGCACACATAATTGGGTAAAAAGCGATAATATTGCAGTGAGCTACTTCGAAACAATAGGGTTAACCTATTAATTATACAATAATATTCACATAGTGTTCAACTCATAGAAACTTTTAGCTAAGAACTATTTAGAACTTCATCTACAGTTACTAAGGACTGTTTATTTTTTAAACCTCAGAAATTCTGGGAAACTAAAGCGAACTCCATATTCATCAATGGAAGATTCATAGAAAGCGGTGACAGCGCAAAGAAGCTATCCTGTGTTCAAAGTGAATGAAATTTTGGTTTAGCATTCCCTCTGTTTGGTTGTGGAGATGTTTGGCTGGGTAGATTGCGGTCAACTTAACCCTTCCAGGCTCTGAGGAAGGCGAAATCCGCCGAAACACCAGCTTGTGCGTAAATAAAAAAATAAAATAACACCTCGTTTTTACCAAACAAGAATACAAAGGATTAACGCGAACTAGTTCAAACTTGACGACGATGCGAATTGTGGTTTCGTTCGAAACTCGGATTGTTCATTTAGTAAGTTCCTCTACTGACTCAAGAAAAAAATGTTTGCCTTTTGACTCGACACTATATATCAGTTAAGTCCACTTGCGTCATTAGCGATGGAATGAAAAAAAGAAAACACGATGATCCAGTTTATTCCTTTATTATTCGAACCGTATCTTAGTAACAAATTTTTTCTGTCTTTTTAAGTTTCGGACAAGCAACCTCATTAGATGGAAAACTTTACCGCGATTTTACCATGACTGGAAAATCCGCGTTCGCCTTTCGGACCAGGATAACCAGGTGGACCAATCGGACCACGTTCACCGCGATCACCTTTGGCACCAGGAGTTCCCTGAAATCTGCAAACAGTGCAAAACAATGACGATGACGAATAACTGAATGCCGACACATTCATCAACACAACACAACACATGAACTTAAGAAAAACCATCAAATGATTGGGAACAAAGATGACGTTGAGGTTTGAGCCACAACAAAATGTTAGAGAGTTATTTTTAGTTGCTTTTCTTAAAAAACATTTTCAAGCCAGTTTTAATAAGCATTTAATATCACTATAATTAAGAATGTTTTTGATTAGCTACCGCTTATTACTCTCGAAGCTAGTTTTCTGTCGCTATTTTCTTTCTTTTCGTTCGTCGTTGCGGCTTTTATCGATGACGTCATTTCTAACAAATTCTACACACTAGTAAATAAAATTTTAAAAGAAAATTTTCAAAAATATTTGTTTGTTTTTTTTCAGCAAAGAATTTAATGAGAGAACTAGAACCAAAAGATGAAGCTCTCGGCGTTGACTAATGCTGCGGAATGCGCCATGCATTCGACTTCATTAAACATCGTTTGGAGGTGATTGAATGTATATTTGGCTTATACAATGACTCATGGTGACCCACCGATGTGGCAAGGCAGTGCTACTATCATCTCAGACAAGTCTGGTGCTACTTTTAGAAAAGAAATTTTAAGAAAATATTTTTTTGACAGAAATCTAATGAGAGAACATAATCAAGAAATGGCTTTAAATCTTCGTGAGTTGTACAAAAATTTCACAACCAAGATATCATCATTCTACAACGATATTAACATCGACGTCAAAGGAGGAGTTAGGCAAGGCGATACCATCCCGCCAAAATTATTTATCGCCACCCTCCAGAACGCCATGCGAGTATTGGTGTGGGACAACATGGGAGAGAAAATCGATGGCCGACAAATCCTTCATCTTCGCTTTGCTGAAGATATCGTTCTTATGACATCAAACATTAGCCAAGCGGAACGTATGCTTGCCGACTTTGATAAAACCTGTGGAAAGATTGGTCTTCGACTAAATCTCACAAAAACGATGTTCATGAAGAACGGTTTAGTCTCGTATGCCCCATTCACGCCCAACGGAACGAATATCTCCGAATGCTCCAGTTATGTCTACCTGGGTCGGGAAATCCATATGATGAACGACTCAGCTCCACAGCTGAGCAGAAGGAAACGAGAGGCTTGTGGAGCTTTCAAGAGCATCGAGGATGTAGTGAAGAGAACAAAGAACACCCTACTCCGTGCCAGCCTTTTCGACCCAGCAGTACTTCCTGCCCTAACGTTTGCGTCAGAAACCTGGTCGATGTTTAAGCAAGATGAAAGGTCACTCAGCGTTATCGAACGCGCAGTCGAAGGGACGATGCTAGGAGTATCCCGTTCCACACAAGTAAGGGATGGGATCCAAAACTCCAACCTGCGTCAACGATCAAGAATTAAAGATGCTCTTCTGTACGCCAAACAGTCGAGGATAAGGTGGACCGGACGCGTAATGCGTATGAATGACAACCGATGGACAAGAGCCGTTAATGTCTGGATTCGTGGTGATGTCAAACGTGCAGGAAGACCACCGACTCTATGATCAGAGTTCTTCACGAAAAGCGCAGAAGAAAGGTATGATGCTCGACGAATCACTAGAGCGAGCAGAACCCACTGGGCTACTCTTCACGCGACAGAGAAAAATGGAAGACACTGGCGCCCGCTCGAGTCACTCGACTATTATCGGGACTACAGGTAATACGGGTGATACAAGCTTTAAAGCGCAAAAGAAAGATAAGAGGAAAATTCAGAAGAAGTTTTAAAAAGAGAAATGAGAGTGGTATCGATTAGGTGTTGAAAATAAGACGCTGTGAGTTTAAAATGTTTAGAAAAAACATTAGTGGCACTCAGAATAACTTGTAATAAACATATTTAAGCATGTAGAATTTTGCGTCTCTGGCGATAAATTTGAGAAAAAAAACGAAAAGCGACTTGCTTATGAAACGTGGCACAAATTTTTCTGTGCTAATCATTGGCGGAAAAAAAAACATTGAGAGGTTATAAGTGGAAGGGTGGCTCAATATTTACCGTATCCATCTTGTTTCTCTAAGAATTTCACCTTAAATTTTAGATTTTTAATACGGTAAACGGAAACGATTAATTTCGTAACGGAACAAGTTTCTTAACACTTCATACGTTCGTTTCCATGTACAGGAGAAAATCAGCACACTTCATTCAACATACCGTTAAGCCCCGTGGGCCATCCAAACCTATAGGACCCTGAAATCGTCAATTAGTCTGGTTTCTTTTTCTGGATAATTATGGATTTTTTAAACAACCGATTAGACTGCCGCGAAAAAAATGCTGCAAAAAAAGATGGGGAAGACAAAGAAAAACACACCGGAAAACCAGGATATCCACGAGCACCTTTGGAACCCTGAAATGTGAAATACGAAATTTAAGCGAGCGACGGAAAAAGTGAAGAGAAATGGAGAAAAGTGGGGACATTTGAAGAAATTGAGACGAAATATAGAAGAAAAGCAAAAGCTTAAGATCTTAAACTTCTAGAGATAGTTTTTTAGCAAATAAATGTTAGCCATTTCGGTTATCTGAAAAAGCCGTCTGAAAACTGATTAGAATCATCGAACGTGCACACTTTTGGTCGCATGGTGCTCAACAACAACAACAACAATATCAACCCGCCTTAGCGGACAACTAACTAAATCAATAGCAAATAACGATTTCAATGCCATGAGCAATCCTTGGAAATTATCCATGCTACGTGAATAACCACAGCCAGAGGATACAGTCAGCACATCAGTCATTACGGAATTCGGACTGATGACGCATACCGGCGGCCCGGGTGGTCCAGGCGTTCCACGAAGTTGAATTCCTTGCCCATCAGGGGTGTACAGCATACCGTATGCACGAAGTTTGCGTTGAAGCCGAGCGTTAAGCGGCTAGAATCACACAAAATTTCACAATTACCACTAACGAATCCTACTACACTACGATTACGGTAACACCATAAATGCGCACAGTAGGCGAAGGCGATGATGAGATCTTGCGACGATAGTATGGAGCCGGTAAGCCCTAAAGATTATGAATAGGATTGAATCACAAGCACGCAAACATAAAAGCTGCATAATGTATTATGAATCAATGGGTTAGGCATCTTTCTAGAAAAAAACAAAAAGAAACACTTTAACTCATTCATTCTTCCATGCTGGAATGAAAAGAAAGGGGTAGATTGGGACTAATGAGAAGAGCACTTCATTGAGATAAAGGGAGAAAATAAAGTAACGAAAAGTGTTAATGCAGTTTTAAAAAAAGTTTAAACACTATTATAAGCCTCTGCTGCTGAAAAGTTGCGCTCACCGGTGGGCCAGGAGGTCCTCTTGGTCCTAAAATAATTTGTAATCAGTAACAACATTTATCAATGCTAGTTATCCGTTATCATTTTCGTTAAGTTAAATGAATTTAGCGCTATTTCTCAAGTTTACTTTAACGATGTCGAATCCCAAGTTTTCAAATTGATTTCCAGTTCTAATTTTACAATTCTACCGCCGTGCGTTTTATAGTTATTGATTGGTTTGCCTCCCAGCTTTCCGCTTTCTTCTTCCTATTCTTCATTTTAAAAAAAAGCCGAATTCCTCAATTCGAATGCAGCTGGAGAATTTTGCATAGAAATTTCTTGTAACAAAAAGATGTTAACAATATTGACTTCTAAGATGATTCTCCCAACGATTTACCGCCTCATAGTGGCTGGGACGTGTTCCTGGGTGTTGGACTGCTTGTACAGCGGAGGATTCATTTCCTGGTAGGGTCTTCCAAGCTGAGAAGGAGTCCGGCGTTTCCATCAGGAAGCCTAGTTAAGAGTAAACCAATTCCAGGATCTACAATCGTCCTGGTATCAAAATCGCATGGTGGCAAATCTCCCTCTGATCCATAAGGGCTGCGACTGCCCGTGGTGGTGAGGACCTGGGGCAGACTTTGGCAAGGCTGACCTCGGGATTCCAGAGAACCACAATGGCTTAACCAGTAAGTCTCCAAAAATGGCTATTGTGCTGGAGCCCGCACAACCAGTGAGGACGGGCCGTTCAAGTACCAGGTAAGTAAGATGATCGTTTATAAGAAATTTGAAATAGCGAAGAAAACCACCGTTGCATACTTGTTGATTATTTTATACACAAGGCGTGACCTTTTTATAGAAATCCAGCGAAAAACAAAAGGATACTAAAGGATTATAACTGGGTTTGAGTTTTTCAAGAAAACATCATCCATTTGATTGGTGTTGTTTTCTTTCCTCAATAGTGAAATCCCGTTGGGAAGAAGTAAATCGTTGGACGGATGGGATGAGGCTTTGAACGAAGTAAGCATCAAAGCATCTCATTAATCTGTCTCTTGTCATCGGTAGATGTAATATGACTGATATGTTCGAAAGATATGCGACGTTACAACTCGTCCAGATATCGTTGGCATGATAAACGCCATTGTGGTCGAGTTTTCAACGAAGTACCTAGTTATCTCTTTGAAAAGCCAGGTTGAAAGTGCGATGATAAACTAAACAATAATGTTGAGCCACTGTGATACGGTGAAAAGATAAAATCCAATGATTTTATCATGGAAATAGGTGGAAATATAGACGATTTAAAATCTTAAGAAAATCAACATTTCCTCACATCTTCTTGCGTATGAATAACAATTTGTAAACACTAAGCTTTATCCCATAACTTCTTAGCGGTCTTGTGTTATTGATTTTTAAACTGATCGTGCGTTCATAGGTTTAAAATATTTAGTGGAATCAAAAAAATCGATAGACATCTAACCAATACACAAACAAGAATATGATTCGATAAATAGAAATGTTTCACTACCAACTCGTACGAGTTCAGATCTGGAAGGGTTAACGCCTACAAATTCCCTCACAACAAAGGATTTGTGTCGAAACTACTGTAGGGCTCGTCTATTAATAAAAACGGCTATGACTTTTCCCACCTTTAACTATGTTGTCAAGCACAGATAGTTTTATACGTAAGTAAGTTTCACGTGAGAAGGATCATCACTGACAAAAGGACATTAGTTGAAAAGACGATTGAAAATGAATAAATGAATAACGACGAATCATCTCTGTTATTTTATTTTATTCACTCCTCCATTTCACTACCCCCCCTCCCCCCCACCTACCTGCTCCGTTTTATCTGTTTTTTGCTTGTCAAGTATAGGAAACTCTACAGACGACTTAACACTAACAAAACTCAGTTGAAAAAGTCTAGTATTGTAAGTTGTCAAGAAAGCTGGTAAAAATAAACAAAAAGGAAACCCGCCTGGAGGACAATGACAGTCATGAGTGTTTCGAATTGTTCGACTTAATCGGGACAATGTGGTTTTGTTCAGCATCGTGAACGTTTTCTAAAAATGATTACGGTAACATTTGATGATGTCTTAAGAAGTTCTCCCTGAAAACAATGGAAAGTCACCATATTACTCTTTCAGTCTTGTGTTTTTTGTGCAGAAAAGTTTTATTATTCAAAATTACGCAAAATATAGACCTACTTACTATCTTAGGTGCAATTCAATAGACTATCCATTTACAGTGAAGCCTTTGCTCGTTCTTATCGTGCTCCACAAGTGCCCAGTGACCTCTTCTCATTGATGATAGGCACGAAAAACATCATACCTTCACTATGAGGCTTTTTTACGGTTTTTTATAAGAAGATACTTCTTAGTAACTCCCAAACGCGAGGTGTTATTTTATTTCCTTATTTACGCACAAGCTGATGTTTCCGCGGATTTCGCCTTCCTCAGAGCCTGGAAGGGTCAAGTTGACCGCAGTCTACCCAGCCAAAACCACATAGAGAAAATGATAAACTAAGATTTCAATCACAATGAACACAGAATAGCTTCTTTGCACACTCACTGTTTTCTATGAGTCTCCACTGAATAGGTCACGTGGAAACCAACCGCACAGAGTTCACAAGGAAGTTCCTGGAAGTAATGTGCTCCTCCCATCAGAATAACAGGTTTAAGTACTGCCCAGTATTACGCATGATTGTAAGATCTTTCTCTCTGCGGTTCATTTTTGGACGTTTGGAAATAATCCGGAATGCTTCGAGAGTTTTGCGCGCTTGTGTTTTAGAATCGTGTGCGAGGATCGTAACCATTAATTCAAAGTCCTCCGCGTTATGTCGCTGCGTCCTTTGCGTCTGGTGGAGTATTTGGTTTAAGTTTACCGACTGGGTGTTCTTTTATGCGGATGTAGAGCGGTCTACTCGTTTCGCCAACGTATTCGTCCCCGCACGCTTTACAAGAGATCGGATAGACTGTACCCGAATCCGCGAAATCACCGTCTCTAGCGCTGGGGCAAATTAAACAATTTTGCGTTGCACATAGATGGTCCTATAGGCAGTTACGAACTAGCTGGCGTCTTAGAGTACTTGGTGGCATTTCGGTTACGGTTACCGAATTCTCAGCCGGCTCTTAAGCATATAGCCCTTCGATACTTATTAGTGTCTCTTCTCAGCATAGACTAGCTATTAAAATTTCCCGTGTGAAAAAATCGAACTCCTCTCGCACTTTCGTGATTTTCTTGAGAATGAAACACTGTCATGCGGGTCAACTCGGCATAGAAGACCACAACGCTGTAAATCATTTAAAAATGCTCAGTATAATTTTAAAAAACTAGAAAATTTTCGTATAACCGCTCTAAACTAGTGATGTTTTGTGTGGATAAACTGCCAATCGTACATTGACGGCGATTTGTTGAGATTTACGTGAACAAGAAAAGTGAGTGGACAACTGACGTTGCAGTTAACGATAAAATCATTTGCTGATGGACAACGTTTTACCTAAGCTTGATAATTGAGCCAAACATTAAATACACGAAAGAAACGACTTTACAGCAGCAGCTAAATGACTGTTAAGTGGTCAACGTTAAATACTAAGGAGCTCAGTAGTTAACAGTTGAAGGACCTAGCTAGATGCCCTTGTACATTCCTTTATACTATAAAATGTAATAATCGAGCAATGTTTTATTATATTCGTATTCAGACGATCATTATTGTGGTCATGCCGTAAACCGTAACAAAGATGCAGCAATCACCGACCAAACATGCATTCGACTCCATTCGTAACTTAGTGAATGTGATTGGGCGCATATTTAGCCTGTTCAGTGGTTTGAAATTGCCTTCCAATGTATCAAATCAGTACTTCGTTGTCATAAACAAGTGTGGTACTCTTTTTCTAAATTCATCCATATGGAGAATGCAGTTAGCGCATGGCGTGAGATCGAATCAACGACCCTGCGCGTGTTACAGGGTAATTCTAACACCTGTGCTGCGCCTAGCCCTCTCAAGGAATTTAATAACCAGTAGTATATGTCATAATCTTAAATGGCATCGCCTATGATCTATTTGGATCTCATGACTAATAACCAAATGTTTTCTGCCAATCCCAATTTTTTAGGGCCTTATAGCAGCTAGAGATGTTCTTCGTTGATAACTCAGGGTGAACAAAACAAAATCCATGCCGTCTCCAAGGATCAAAGAGGTAGCTAAGCAAAGGCTCGACATTTTCGTCGGGAGTGCTAGTTAAGAACAACCCTGTACCACATTAAGCGCCCCAGGGTAATGTGATCGTGGAAGAATCAAGCACAGTCCATCTCATGTCGCACCTCTGTTCAGCAATTTCTTCAAGTTATTTTAATCTTCAAATTACCCCTCTGGTACTAACAAAAAACATTTTGAATGAATCAATCACAGTCGGAATTTTACAATAGACCATTTGGACACATTGTAAGGTTCTCAGATTGATTTATGAATAAATATGAGCCAATTTCGATGTGGTTATCTGATAGGCGCATCGTAAATCCTCTGGAGGACCCAGATCGTTTTGGCCACATGTGTCGGCGGCGTCCAGGATACAAAATAGAGACGTCAATCACTACGTCGTCAGAGTTTTTGTACCGATTCATATTTTTTCCATAGAATTCGTTGTCATATTGTCATTGAAAGGAGGGTCAGCTTCTTAAGAAGAAATGCCGACTAATCCTATTGACTGCTTGGAAATAGAAGCATCGTAAGAATAAATATAAACTCAAGCGAAAGTTAGTTTTTCGTAAGCTCACACTACACATAGGAGCCTCAAGACTGGAACAAAACTTCATCACTACACTTTTTCAGCCATACAACTATAGCCCAGTTTCTACCGTGTACCCCATTAACATCACTAAAGTTGTACATCTACTACCCATTTTATACCGTATACCTCGTTTATATCCCCTCAATTGTACAGCGTCTCCCAATTTCTACTGCATAGATCATACCGTACTCTTTTTCCAGAATTAGTTAAGACATTTTTTGACGACGATATTGTTGTTGTATAACAAAGCGATAGCCTTCGTCTGATGATGATCACCAATCGCACTGAATCGTCTGCTGCAAATGAGTAGGTGCTCATGAGAGTTTCAGTAGTACAATGGATCGCTCCCTTACCGGTTGTGAACGTTTTATTTGAACAGATAACCCTATCTTAAACAAATAATGCTAGCTTAAGAGAAGAATAATGGAGTAATGGCCACTATTAAAAACAACAGCAAGAGTAGAAGTAATGAGAGACAAAACGTTATCAGAACCTTGTTAGTTTTCCTTAGAGCAATGGAATCAGCACAGTAATGTCACTTCCTTGGAATTTCTCTCATATTTTTTGGCTATGAAGTTGATTTAAACTCAAAAATCGTGCAAAGCCCTTCAGGCGATCCTTGGCTGATATTTCTAGTAAAAATTCTGACTGGCAAAAGGCATACTTTGAATGATTTAGTATTATGATTCCAATATAACTACAACAATGCAGCGATATTCGCAAAACTTGGACCCCTGGCCACGTTGAACCAAGATTTCCTTTTCAGGGGGCTCGCGCATTAGACACTCCGCTACGAAAGCCCTTGCTCTGAGTTTCTCTCAGCTAGTTTTCCATTTACCAATGCCATCATCAATCACACGTCAACGGAATTAATCCATGGAGCCCACATCGGCATTGAATCCAGTTTAGCCGAGGCTGCAGTTGGAATCACAACGCCGTGAAAATAGTGGTAAGCAGTAAATAAAAATAGAACATTCCAGTATAACTGTTTATTTAGATGGTTGCATATTTCAAACAAACGTCCTTCTAAATCATAATGTTTTTCCTATTGATTTCCAATATTCTAGTAATGAAGAGGGCGCTTGTGGCGCAGTGGTCGGAGGCGTCTTGCAACATACACGTGGAATCGATCCCCAGTCCCATGGCCCACCAAGCCTTCCATTCTTCCAGGGTTGGCAAATTAGCACCAGAATTGTCTGGGAGGATAGCGGCACTGGCTCGATATATCGGTAGGCCACCACGAGCCATTGTAAAATCCAGATATGAATCCAATCACCTCCAAACGAGGCTTAATGAAGTTGAATGCATGGCGCATCCCTCAAGGACTGATCAACACCGAGAGCTTTATCCCTTATTTTTTTTAACTAATAAAGCCGTATTTGTGGTCGAAATGTTTCTCGAATAGATGAACATTCAGCATATTTTCGGGTCGAAATATTCAAGCGTAATGGTTCTTAGTTCGATAACGGCTGAAAAAGGCTGAAATCATGTGAAACGCTGACTATTTCTTGCTAAACACCTATTTACTTATTTAAGTACGCGACTGTATAATTGTCGGTCCTTGAAAATTTCTCATGTCAATTAATTCAATAGAAAAGAGCTTCTTTGCCTTCCGCCGGATACCACACTCATTCGACGAATAGAATTCGACTCCACGAACATTTTCTGGATTTATAGAGCTATTAGCTATTAGGCTTATAAGCTATAGATATTGGCACATCAACTCCAATACACAACACTGTTCACGACGGTCGATAGCGACAGGTGCGCCCAGTGTGTCGTAGACGATTCATTATCACTATTCCGACGACGGTGACGACGACATGATGACGACGACAGTGGTGACAACGACGAAGACGATGGCGACGATGTAGACCATGACGACGATGTCGATGACGATGGAACGATTTGGAGCCATTTTCTATACAACATTTCGACGATGATATCAATTTGTCAGATATCACATGCACACACACACACACATACACACACACACATTTGTCAACTGAACAACCTACCGAGCGACTGCGAATGTTCTTGCACTCCACACTGATCCGCAATCGGACAAATCTAACGCTAAAATCTCATCGAAGCAGATCTGCTTTGGATTATAGTCAGATTAAAAAGTAGCGCTTGAACAAATAAGATGCACCACCGCATTGACCGAATTAAGTTCTAGAGCGACTATAAAAAAAGCTAAAAGGATGAAGCACTTGGCGTTGATCGATCGCTTAGGGATGCGTCACGCATTCGACTTCACTAAGAATCATTTGGAAGTGACTGAACGCATATCTGGCCCTTACAATGACTCGCAGTGACCACCGATGTATTGAGCCAGTGCTGCTATCATCCCAGAGAAGTCTGGTACCAATTTGTCGATCCCGGAGGGATGGAAGACTTGATAGGCCAGGGGTGCCGAAATCGTGTATTTGCAGGGCTTCTCTGAGCACTGTGCCACACACGCCCTTAGAGTGAGTATATTAGTATAAATGCCATTTACACCTAGATATGTATATACATGCACTCAGACGTAGATACAAATTTATATATACAGTGTACTTTTGTTCAGTAGTATCTATATCGTCTAAAAGAACATGGCTAGAAATCAATAAATCTTTGTTGCATTCAGGCAGTCTTCGTTTTCTGTGTAGTTGGAAGATTTATGGGAAGCGGCGAGCTGTCCAACTCCGTCGTCGAACATCACGCCTGTTCGGAACATGCAGAACTCAGACAAAGACCAATTCCACTTATTCACTGCCAGTGTAAATCCAGAACTAGAGCTGATGGAAACTGTTACCAATGATAAAAAATTGTAGTACTCATAAATAGAAAAGATAAGAGAAGAATAGGAAAGGAATATGAAAAGAAAGAAAAAAACAAAATATTAAGAGGAATGAAAATTATAGATAGAATCCATCTGAGTAGTTTGATGATATTTTCTATGTCTTAATTCAGTAAGAAGTACAGATAACAAACTATTTTGGTCACTCAACCAACAATTATTGATGAAAAATTGTCCGGACCCGATGTGTAGAGATCCATTAATATCCAGCAGGGTTATTGAAGCTGAGACGAAGTGGCATGATTGGATTCCGAAGTCCATCCGAGAGTAAATGAATGCCAGAAATCACACACATCCCAGAAGACACATTGTTACAACATAACAAACCCTTCCTGGATTTGAAAGATTCGGCGGTTACCTTTGCTAATGAATGAAGAGCACTTCCTCAGGTGTTCAAAAAACCGTATCAAATCAGTGAAATAGTGAGAAATGTTAGTAGGCAAGAAGATATACGACTAATAATGGATATTCTCGAACCATCTAAATCTCTTAGTAATAAATATTACAACCGCTAAGTTTCACATCCTCGGAGTTGTCTTCATTTTGTAGAAAAACAATCACAAGTCAGTTAACGGACCAGGAATTCCAAATTCTTCAACCCCTTGCCGTTCATCACTCCCTTCGTCATGTGAATGTAATAAAGGCGGGCGGTGGTGGCGGCTGCTGTCACCGGGCGCATCGCAGTTCTCTCCGAGCTCGATCCATCTTGACCCGTTCAACGACGGTGTACTTACCGTTTAATACCCTAAGGACAACACAATCGCCTGTCGTCATCTCGTCCACAGAGATGCCCACCATATGGCACCAACGAGGTGGATGTGTATCATTGTGCCCACGATCTCCATACGGAACCCACTCCAGCCCTACCAATTACGAGGTTTTTACGACGAAAACCTTTCGGAGACGATCTTATTTGCCTCCTGAGTGACCGATGAACGACAGCGAAGAACAACTGTGGCGGCGTCTTTCCGCATAGACAACCTCCCACTCATAACTATGTGAAAAATTTGGGATAGTGAATGACTGTATAGAGATCCCTTGTCGTTTGTCGATTTTAAAGGCGGTGCCTTTCTGACTTGAGAAAAAATAGAACTTTTAGAAGTACATGTAAATCTATTGAAGAATCTCTTACAAAGGAAATAATGTTGAAAAAAATTCGTAAGAAATAAATATCTTCATAAAAGTTATCACCGTTCGTAAGTAAGCAGAGGCCTCAGTAGATATTTTACTTCACAAATTTGGTCTTTACAACCCTTTAGGATGAATATCGGAAAACTTTGGTGGCAAAAATCCCTCTTTGTACGAACTTTCGTGATTTACTGATTATGTGGTCCTTGACGAGAGCACAATTGGCTGTGATTGAGATTACTACCCGAAATGACTAGCCTATTCGTTCGTTATGTCACTCGGTCCTTCATTACGCTATTAGTACATCGACTATCCACAAGGGCAGATGGGCTGTGTCAGAACCGAATTCGTCGCTAAATGGCCCTTAAAACCCTCAGTGTAGTAGGTTCGTTTAAAAAAATAGTAATTGAACCCTTATATCAAAAACCGCATTTCTTACGTTTATCACATATCGCAAGACAGTGAATTGCGAACACTGCAGACAGTCGTCTCAAAACGAACCGATCAATTTAATTCGAGGCTTTGAGAAATTATGTATGGAACGTAATGTTTACTTTTTATTTTCTGCCTTCTTAACTCTTTTATTTACTGCCTTTTTCTTCTTAATGGCAGTGTATGTTGTGAAATATAACTCGTATGAAGTGCTGAGATATTTGCAAAACTCCGGACCACAGGTGTATGCAGTGGGGAACGAACACGCGCTGTTGTCCTTACCGGGGAGCAGCGCACTTCACCACTACACCATCCGGGTTAGCCTTCTATTCTGCCTTCTATTATTTTATGGGGCAGGGTGTGGTGGTGAACGCGTAACTCCCCAGAAAGGACAATAGTGCGTTCGTTCTCCACCGCAGACACCTGCGGTCCGGAGTTTTGCAAATATCTCAGCAATCTTATGTTTAAAACGTTGGAACCATTATTTGATCAGTGATTACTCAGATATACGGACTTATAACAAGACAATCTTCTCATTTTGTCCTACCTTTTATCATAGAGTCTCATTAGAAGCATTTAGCACTTTTGGTTATATTGCAGTCGATTTAATCACGATGACGTCATTGGTGCATGAACTGTAATCCACGCACTTGGTTGACTCCAAAAACCGGCGCTTACGTTTTCGACGAAACTGGCTTCCTGATAATGGTTTTTCTATGGTTGGAGGAGGTTAGCTAGCGGTTAGAATGCAGTCCACCAGGAAGCAAAGTGCTTGTTCGACCCCCTACCCAACGCTATTCCCCAGTTCACGAGGAAACGCCCTAGCTCGCTTATCTCCAAGATTGAGAGGAGAATCTACTCGACCGACATTCTGCGTCATTCATGAAGGAGGCGAGATCCTCAAGCAGTAGCTGAAAGGACACGCAAAATATTCGATGACCTTCGTGGATGATAGATGCGAGGAAACGAATCAAATGCAGGAAGGGTTGGGATCCATACAATAAATGTGGTGACGAGCTATGCAATAACAAAGAAAAAATATTTTTTTACCGTTTTAGAGCACGCAAGTCGAAGTACACAATCAAGTGTTGGCGTTTACAATCCATCAGTGGACCATCCAATGCCATCACTAGTTCAGGCATCAATCCATCTCGTGTCGGCACAAAAGCCGCCCATCAACACACCTGTGTAGTGAATAAAAGGTGTAAGACTTGATGTTGATGATAGTTAGTCAATGAGGCGAGAACCGATCGGTTGTGCAGATTGTGCGGCATATGAACACTCCCACGTCAGCTTTAGCCGATCCGCGAATTTTTGAATATTATGTTCAAAAAATAACGGGTGACTACAGTGGTTAAAGGTGTTGATCTATACCCAGTGGATCAGTCACTAGATCGATCCCCGAACTAATTAAACTCTCATCTCTGCGGATTAGTAAATTAGTATCAGACTCGCTCGGTAGAACAGAAGACGCCTATTTGGTACACCGGAAAACCATAACAGGTCATTGTAAGATCCCAAAGTGTAGTTCCATTTCTACAATGCCAGGAATGAAGTCGAATGCATAGAGTGGCCCTAAGCGATTGATCGACATCGGAGGTTTTGTTCTCTATACTCACGCTTAAAAATGCCATAGTAGATAATAGTCCTCATCCTAAACACCTACAATACAGTGATGGAGTGCATGATGACCATTAAAAAGTCACAGAAAATGACATGCAGCTAAAATAACATTCTGAAAGAGTCTAGTAAGGAGTGAGAGAAAAACGAAAAAAGGATAAATACTGGTACGGTAGGTCGTTCATCAGGGTTTCGATTAATAGAGACGTGGAAAAAGAAAACAACTTTGCAAGTATGCGATACATTCCAGAATAGAAGAAACGTACCCACATTCTTACACCATCTGAATCATCACATTCCGGAGAAATCGTTAACATTATGGACAATAATAATGAGAAATGCGGAATTTGTACTAAGAGCATTGGTTGGGTGGACGTCTACATAAAGTGGATCTTGAAAGGCTAGCCGGCTTTTTTTATGATCTGACCTTGGGACATCTTCGTCTCTTGATTGGTTTCAGCTTTTCACTGATCGGACGTTTGTGAATTCCAATCTCTCTAAATTCTTTCAAAAGTACACTTTAGGTGACAATGAACGCTTTTAACCTTTTCTTATGATAGTATGATGATTAATGTAACATTTTTTTAAATCATGCGGACGTAGAATAATCCGTAAAAAATACATAATATGAGGAACTTTTTGTTAATCTTTGAACTTCTTTTTTCCATTATCATTAAGCAGCAGATTTTCTCCAGCAAGAATTCCCTAAGACCTCCCTCAGAAAACCACCCAAAAAAATTTCCTTCCTTTTCCTTCAACTTCTTTACACGTTTAGTTTCATCTTTGATACTTCCTAGGAGCCTACCACGTACCAGTACTTAAATCTCAGAAGTGCTACCCTTTTCAGGGCTATATAATTATTATTTAGTTACTTACACCGATATTTACCAGGCTATTATTTTCTTCGACATGCTCTTTCGTATAAGGTCAAGCTCAAGCTAGTTGATGACCGACGAGACCACTTAGAGCTGGTTCAGTCTCCATTTGTTCATTTCTTTTGTTAACATCACTTAATACCACTCTGTCCTAAATAGTTTACTACCTCAATTTGGTTGGTGAAGGTACTCACTGTAGGATTGGATTGTACAATGGTAAATTCATTTTGCAATCCCAAACGGTCACACAAATAGAGAAGCAATTTAACATTTCCATTAGATCGGTCAAGCTGACAAATCTCCCTCCGTCCCACAGAGGCTGGTGAGTACTCATAGGGCGATATCCAGGTACGGGCTTCTCCAGAATTCGAAAAAACCTTGCAAAACCTTAAGCATGCTGGTTATATAGGAAATACGTTTAGACCTATACGATTTTATGCAGACAAAGTTCGTTCAATTGGTGAATATGTATTAATGCAACGTTTGTACAGTATTTAAACAGTAATTTAATAATCACTATTTGTGAATTTCCAGCTATTGATCGAGCCGGTTGACTCTTTGTTTTATGCCAAGCTTTTTGTCATAAACCACTTTTGACCTCAGTTTCGTGTATCTTATTATTTGTTTTAATTTATTTGATCCGCCTTCGCGTCTACTGTGCGGATGCCAGCACTTCCCACATTCCATTCGATTCCTTGTAACCATTGTCCACGAAGGTCCTCTAACTTTTATGTGTGACTTCGGTTGCTGCTTGAGGATTTTCATTTCATCTTGAATATCGTAGGATTCTGGTCGACCAATTCTCCTGGAGTCCTGAGGTAGCCGGGTTGGAGCGTTCCCAATTGGATTGTAGAGAGTGATTCTTTCCCAGGCAAGTCCGGTATCAATTTTCCGACCACGGAGGGATGACAGGCTTGGTTAGCCCGAAGCGGAATCGAACTAGCACCATGTTCGTGATGATGGACATCACTACCACTATGGTATCCGCCTCATATATCCTATATTTATAGAAGCGAAACCCGTTATTTTTAACAAGAGCTTGCTAAATAAGGTTCCTAGTGAAATAACGGATTCAAATGTTTACCAACCTTTTCAAATTGTAAATGCTGCTCTAAATTTCTTCAAATGTGGATATTTATAGAATATATCTCTAATACGAAAGAATATGGGGTTGTTCGAGCCTCGATTTCTTGAGCGCGAGAGAAATATGTGTCTTTTAGATGGACAATCAGCAGGTGGTTGCTTCTAGACAAACAACGTCGGTGGGCAATATGTAAATTTATGCAGGTGATCGGCTAAGTCAAGAGGGTCATTAAGATCCATCGCTGACGCCCTTACACAAGACTATGATTCGTTCATATTCTTTGTTGTACTTTCTTTATAGACACTCTTAGCACAGTGGTTAAAGGTGTCCTGCAACAATACGTAGTTATATTGCTTCGATCCAACACCTTGGGCAAACCAAGCCCTCCATCGCTTCAGAAGCGGCAAATTGGTGTTATATTTCTTTGGCAAAATACAAACACTGACATGATGCATTGTTAGGTTCCCAACAGTTACTACGTAGGCATAATATGCACTCAGTCACCTCTACGATGCTACGAATGGAGTTCAATGTATAATGCATACTTACACAATTGATCAATGCCCGAACATTATGCTTCTACTATTGACTTCATCATAGACGACAAAAACACTCACTGTTTCGTCTCGGCTCAGACGACCTTCCATGGTTCGCAACCTCAGCTCGAGATTAGTAATTCGAATATGATGCAGACCAGAGATCAGAGCAATGACTAGGAATAGTACCCCTGTCGGGAGAAACACTGTCCAGAGCGGTATCGTGATCGATTCTCGCCACAATGTCTGACGTTTTCGACTCCGCATCGACCAGACACCATTTGTTGGTCTCAGTCGAGTCAGGCCATCAACCTCATCGCCGTCGTTATCGTCATGGCAAATCACTGTCGGTTTCATGATGACGGCGACGACGAAGCTCTGTGGTAGACAACTATCTAGACATCATTGTGTTGGCGAACGATTTCGTTTTCTTCGGATGGCAGCAGGTGTCTGGGAATCTTACGCGATCGACGAGCTGAATTGTCGAATAGAGCACCACCCTAGAAGAATCTATAAATTTACTACGATTTCCCACGGTTTACATATTCTGCGAAGGATGGATATTCGGAAACGACATTGCTAATGCGACTTTCATGGAAAAGGAAATGGAATTCATGTTGTGTGAAATAAAAACGTAAAAAAGCGGTAAAAACAAAGAAAATGCACCAACAACAGCAGAAAGTGTCGTAGAGGTGGAAATAAAATAGTGTTAGGAAATGAATTTCAGGAAGCTTTAGATGAAATGACATGGAGCAGGGATGTCCTTTGGTAATATAAGTGTTATTTACTGAAATTTATAGGAAATAAACACTATTTTGTGGTATTTACTGGACAGAATACTGAATACAAGCTGAAAAATAATTTCATAAATCTTCCCCATGTTTTTTCTGAATGACACAAGGACCAGAGCTTACAGCGGACACGCAGTCTAATTGGATGGAGATTTCTAGTGCCTAGGCCGGACCAAAGCATTAAAGTACTGAAAAAATTTTCTATTCCAATATTCAGCAGAGTGGATTCGAGATAATGAAAAGTCGATCGGATATGAGTAGGAATAGTGAAAATTAAACAGGCAAATATTACGACGTTACTCGACTGTCTAGCTTAAGTCAAGAATAAATCGGCGGCAGGGGTCGTTAAACTAGAACAGACTAGGGAAGCCGACATATGAATGACCCTGGAGCAATCTGAGCAGAATTTCGATCTGAGTACGAAAACTTGGGAACTTCATAACTTCGATCTGCCAATGACGCAAGTGAGATGAATTACGCAGGTAGAGAGAAGGGCATGAGTGAGAGAGAAAGAGAGCGAACGGAAATACGGATGACTTGCATTTTCACTAACACACACATATACACATATACACACATGCACACACACACATACACACACACATACACATACAGACACAAGCACACACGCAAATGCACACATGCGTACAAGTACACAGATACATGCGTATACACACCGGGAACGAAGATAGATGTCAGTGGTGACAAAGTTGTGACGCACCCCATTCGACGACATCAGCAGTTCGAAAAGGTATGCTGTCATCGAAATTGCTTGATCGGAGAAACTCTCAGTTACAATGGAACTCGAAAAAAATCTAACGACAGAAAACAACTGGCGAAAGATGCTGAGTGTTGAAGATGAACGATGAACTGGTGGTCGGCCTTTGATCAGGCCCTCCTCCTCTTGGGGCCATCGATGCTCTACGATGAATTTGGAGAGTGCTTGAAAGAGAACAAGGTTTATCCACTTTATCTAGGAACTATTTGGCTTTTTTTCCTTTTATCGGTTCAGTTCTTCGCGTAGCTTTAAGTTTTGGTAAATCCTATCACTAGGCAATCATTTAATTATTTTTCACTTTAAAAGCCTGACACAGTAAGATTTTAGAAATATTTCACTGATTACTACAAAGAAGCTTATTGTTAAGATATTCTAGTGGTCAGAACCAATTTTAGATGGCCCTTATAGGAACCCCTATCTGTATATTTTTGAGAGCTTATAACGACATTATCTACTAAGAGTAAATAACTATAATAAGAGGCGTGTGTGGCGCAGTGGCTGAAGGCGCCACTACGACAAACACGTGGAATCGATCCCCGCGCCCATGGCCCACCAAGCCCTCCATCCCTACGGGGTCGGCAAATTGGTACCAGACTTGTCTGGGAGGATAGCAGCACTGGCTCGATACATCGGTTGGCCACGGCGAGTCATTGTAAAGGCCAGATGTGCATTCAATCACCTCTTAAGATGCTTAATCAAGTCGAATGCATGACGCATCCCTCCGGGATTGATCAACGCCGACAACTTTAACCTTTATCCTTTAAATAAATATAATATCTCGAGTAAGAACTGTTTGTTACTCAATACATAGAAAGACCACGTTTTAAGAGCTAAGAACTAGAGTTTTAAGAGACGAAAATAAGCAAGATAAAAGCTATTAACCGCTGCAATTTATTGCTTTAGAAGTTGGGTAGAATATCTCTGAATTCTAGGTCGCTTACTGTAAGTAGTTTTTACAATGTTACAAAACTATTTGTCCCTTTATATTTCAAGAAACTGAAGAGTCTACCTTTTAACCGGATTCCTCTTCGAGATGGAGATTTGGGTTCAGCGGAAAGTGTTTTCCCTAGTTCCTGCTGAAATTCTGGTCAACCCCGGGACTTTATTTCGCAGTTTTTGAAAAAAAAAAAGAAATTTGGTGCTAAAATTTTTCGCTATGGTACTTCAACATTGGACTTCTTCTCAATGTTCCACTTAATCAGTTGCTTTTCTCGTTCCACCTTCCATATTTCTCAAGGCCTACTGAAGAAGTGTATCCTACTGGATTCCAAAAAGACTATAGGAATAAGGAAAATGTTTTTTCTCCGAACTTCTCTCCCCTGCATTAGAAATCATGAAAAGGGTTCTATTGATTGCTTTTCTAACCTAAATCGAATTTAATGAGGTGAGCATCGATAATGGTTGTTGCTGTAAAGCGGATCAACTAAGAAATTATGTCATCCACTGTCGTTGTTCTGCAATAATTAGTCGTCATAGACAAAACCATTCAAAGAAATCCGGAGGCCAACAGATAAGCATCGATCCAGATCCGGTCGCCGACGATTGTGATGGTAAATAATGGGACCCGGATGGGTCAGTGCTCAGATCAAACGCGTCGGACCCTCGACGTCGACCGGATCAAATCGTCAATCAGTCACCGCTGACAGGTCGACACGCAACTTTATCATCATAGATCTAAAGATAACGTAGAAAAAGAGAAACTTTTCCTAGAGAGCGGTTTTTTCTCCCGTCCATAGAAAACATCCTCTCCAAAATTTTTCACTTGCATCTACCCATTTTTTCAAATAGTTTTCGTACTTTTTTATTCCACTTAAAATTTACCGTTAAGGATTTAAAGAAGACACGGTAAAAAAAAAAATTTTTCTTTTCTGAAACTTTTACTCGCTTTTACCTCTTTTTTAAGTGATATTTAATATTTTTATTTTACTTAAAAGGACAAAGAATGAAGCTGTCGGCGTTGATCAATCCCGGAGGGACGCGCCATGCATTCGACTACATTAGACATCGTTTGGTGGTAACTGAATGCATGGCTGGCCTTTACATTCGCGGTGGCCAACCGATGTACCGAGCTAGTGCTGATATCCTCCCAGACAAGTCTGGTACTAATTTGTCGGGAGGATGGAAGGCTTGGTGGGCCATGTGCGCGGGATTTCTAGATGTGCGTCGCAGGGCGCCTCCGACTACTGCGCCACAAGCGCCACATTATTTTACTTATTACTAATTTATTTTTATCCTGTTTAAAATTTCGATGCATATCGTTCACTCATCACCTTATTAGTCCGGTCCTTTAAGTCCGATTTTTGTCTTTTGAAATCATTAATCTTCGTGGATACCAAATTAATTATCATTCGGTGGTTTTGCTAATAATTCATTTTTCTGTTTCTATTGTTTACTCCACTCACTTTCTCTGTCAAGATTTGTTCCTCCATTGAATTAATTGTTTAAGTGTTAAAGCAGGTTGAGTGGTAGAAATCAAAAGAAAAGGAGTCGAAACGAATAGCTTTCTTAGAAAAGCAATGCAGCGCGGTAAAAAAAAAAACTAATCAATGTTTTCGGCTTAGGAGAACTTAGTGACTTTTCAAACTCTAAGTTTTTGAAACATAGCAATGTATTTAAGGTATGAAGTTAACTTAGAAATAGCAAGCTTTAAAAAATAGTAAAGCATTTAGAAAAGTTTGTTTAGAAACCAGAAATCGGCCTGTTTGTAAGGGTTTTGTTAGAGTTTTTGAGATATTCCATTTACTAGTGTTTTAAAAGGTATAGCCCATGGGTTTTTTCATTGTACCGAACTCATTTATAAGAATTGACGATTTTGTCGCGTATGAAGAAAAAACAAAAGAAGATCTCTAGGAGTAGGGAACAAGAGAGGATACTAGTAGAAGAATAAATAATGGATACATTGGAACATGAAGCGTGTAAAACATAAATTATTTGTTGAAATTGGTGTTAAAAGCGGTTTAGATGACTAGTGTTTGCTGTCTCTCGATCCTTATTTATATTAGTGATTCAGCGATTCCTCATCATCTAAAATCTGAGCTGATGAAACAATTCAAAGCTCAGGAAACAGTTCATATTATATAAATCAAATGATGTTGACATATTTGCAAAACCTTCAGCTCAGGTCAGATTCGTACCTCCGACTACGCTCTCTAAGGGCTCACGTGTTACCCAGTACACCAATGAGGTCATCTGAACAGGTCAGCCATGTTTTGATCACATCGAGTTGCATGCGATGTCATTTAATATGTATTCAAGTTGAGACGTAAAATTTTTTCCTCATGACAGAAAAAATCGCTTTAAAACATGCGGTTCGTAAAAATCGTAACTATACAGTGTCAAAGTCTTTGAAGTACTTCAGACTATGGGAAATTAACTTTTGTGTAAAAAATAGCCATTCAAGCTGAAAATTCAGTGGTAACGATAGTGTCCTAAGAACTGCACTAAGCAACACGGATTAACTAAATTTTTTTTAATATTTTTAAATTTTGGCTTAATGTAAAGTGTTCCCTCCCACTGGTAACCTTGCTTAGTTACCCAAATTAAAGCGCTGGTAAAATCAGACTCTATTCACTTTCCTTTGTTACGAAATCGGGAGCTCACAATGGCATAAAGAAAATCAGTAGCCTCTTCTCGAGGCACAGTCATTGATGCCTTTTTGTTTTCTTTTTGTCTTTGCTTTTTTGAACACCCAAGACCATGACGATTTGATTTACCGTAGAAAAAAGAAACTTCGAGAAAATCAAAAATGTTTAGAATAATTCATAATAATATCATAAAAGTGAAGCCACTGTTTTTTCCTCCTGTGCAGTGGTTACTTTAAGTCCAAGCGAAGCTTCAAGAATGAAGAACATCTCCTACACGATGAAGAAAAACATGGCCGAGAAAAAGTGCGGTAAAAAAGGTGAAAGAGTAGGAGGAGAAAGAACGAGAAAAAGTAATGGAATGAGCGACAAACGTTCCTTTAAGGTGCTTGCTTTTTAACACTTACCTCTACTTCAACTCACCTTATCATGGGTTTTAATCATCAGTTAGATTTCTATCACTACAATTGGTGCATTCTAATTAACGAGAAAACAATAAAAATGAAGACAGATAGAAGGACAGAAGCAACACTTTTCGATTTGGGCTGCAGAAGAACTGTTGGGTACGGCATAGAAAACACAAGAAAAATTCCGATGATTCCTCCGTTCCTCTTCATTTTTCTTACACTAGTGAAAAAGTGTTTGTCAAATCAACACCTATCAAATAAACAAACACCACCAAGTACTGAGAAGTGGATGGATGAACAAAGGGAGCAGTGTATAATGAAGGTAATGAACATCAATAAATGACCAATATGCTGGACACCTATGACAATCATGGGTCAGGACTAGAGCAAGAGCTGGATTGCTCCACTTTGGACTTCGGAGCATCGAGGTGCGTCCAGGAGGGTCACGCCCCCTCCGGCCCCCTGGTGGCCAACGAACGCCTCCCTACACGCTTCGGTCCTCCTCCACCCGGGTGCATCCTTGAAAAAAGGAAAAGGTAGAAAACCGGAAGATCTTCAATTTTATGCTCACCTTTATTCTCTTGTTTATATTTTTTCAATAAGTATAGTTATATGTGATCTATGGATGGGAAGCTTTGATGGGAATATACAGAAACTTATTTGAAAATGAATGAAATGAAAAAGCAGTTAGAGGAGGAAAAAGATCTGGGATAAAGAAAACTAGCCGAAAATAGTAATGAATAATAACCAGAAGATGGATGAAAGCTCTTAAAACATGGGAATTAGCACAAAGTACAAGTGCTTTGTAGTTTATTTGATGAGGACTTAAGGAAGGAAAAAAGTGAGAAGAATGCAAAGAACCAGTAATGGCAGAGAGTTCGAGAACACATTAACTTTTACGATGTACTGGGAAAAGCTTGGGATACCGTGAGATACTAAAAGCTTGTAGGTAAGGTAGAATTTTTGGTCAGTCGTCGTGTGTTTCTAAAAATATCGGAAAGCTGTTTTAAATTACAAGAAGGATGGCGTAAAGCAAAAATGGTCAGAGAATAATAGTGTGGTACTTAGTGATACTTGAAGGAACCGCGTTCACATACAGTGTGGATCCTGCACTTCTTCCATTCACTTTGTTCTCTTACAACCACAGAACTTGGAGGTGCCGGTGTCCGGCTGCGGATTCGGTTTGTTACATCATCGGCGACCGGGGTCAGTCAGTCGACTAATCGCAGGATTCGCTGTCGTCCTGGAAGAAGCCGAGTCGGTCACAAAGCTAGCAAAGTTCTTTCCGATCGATAAAGACCGGCAAAGTAGGTGAATAAGAGGAGTTGAAAAAGTGTACAATGTGGGAAATCATGAGGAAACGGTGAGGCGATTGCCACATTTTCAAAATTTACGTATTTAGAATTTTTCAGGAGATTAGAAGTAAACTGAATTATTAAAAATCGTCTATCACCTTTTGTTTAATGACTTTTAAAACAATTTTGGCAGCACAGAAGAACTAGTGGTGATAGCAATAATAATGACAGCACTTGGTGACAGCTTTTCATTTGTAAAACTAAATAATTGATGTCATCCCATGGTGTTAGAAGAGCCAATCCTTACGAACTATGTGCATCACAATTCTACATGGCCACCTAACCAGAATTTTGCTAGTTGGGATTTTTCGAGAAGTGTCTAAAGGGTTATGACACCAGGAAGTTCCCAGGTCCACATCATTGCGATCGCTGCGACCTCTTTCGGATAGCTAACGAGGTCCGCTGCTCTGCGATAAGGTTGCTTCCAAGGTGGCAGTAATTCTATGACACAGGCTAACCAGAAGGTGGATTTACGAACGGAAATACATAGTTTAATATCTGAAGTAAAAAAATGAACTAGGCAATGCGGTAAAGAAAGTGTATTTCCTTTAAGAAATGCAAAATACATCAGAGTAATTTGAAACCGAACACAATGAAGTCTCTGTATTCAGGTTCTTACAAAGTTCCTTTTCTACATGACGCGGTTCGTATAGATGCTCTTATTATTCCCAGGATCGACTTCCTATTAACCTCGGCATTGGAATATGAATGCGTTGTTTTCTTGTTCAGCAATCGCGAGGTGGTTATACGGCACACATTTGCTTCTATACAAAAACACACAATACAACAGTAGTTGACGTTTCGGCAGTATCGCCTTCTTCAGAGCCTGGAAGGGTATGCTGATGTATGCTGTTTAGAAACCTCGCGATTGCTGAACAAGAAAACAACGCACTTATTATTGTTGTTGGTGCTGTTCGATGGCTGACGTTTCGGAAACTTCGTCTTCCTCTGAGCCTGGACGTACCAAGTGTAACAGTAGCCGCACAGTTCGGTAAAACCCATAGTGTAATTGGTCATAGCATCTATAAAACATGGTTGAGAGATAGGCGAAACGAGGGACACTAATAGCGTGGTGGCAGATTTCGCTTTAAATCTATATGTTTGTGTTTTCGTATCTGCTTTGATTCGCTTTTAGTTTAGGCTGCAGAGGAAAGTTTAGCAAATGTTTCTGTGTGAGTTCGAAGTTGGACATAAAGCGATGCAAAACGCTTCCAATGAGAAATTGAGACTACTTAAATTCCTTACGATTCCACAAATTTTACGAAAAAGATAAAATACTGAAGATGAGAACGTTCAGCCGCACTTGGCCACCATCGACGGTGACAACTTGACTGACTCAATTCGGTGCGTTAAAGCTCGAAAGGATGAGGGAAAACGAAGTAGGCGCTGAAAGAGGCAACAGTTTAGGAACTCCTGAAAAAAGTTACGAGTGTAAAGATATTGACGGTTAGATCCTGTTTGGTCTAAATGAATCGGAGGGAAAATGTAGTTAGGATGCGCAACTTGCGCAATTAAGGCGATCCGTTCTTTAGGTCTTTGCACTATTAAGCTAACACGATGTTAACAGCAGAATTTGTTTCGAAGTCTTCGTTCTCTTCAAAGCAGATGATCCGAGTGGATAGTCCGTCCGTCTTTCGATATATCCGGTCCGTTCTTTTCGCCTTTACGTTTTCGCTTTCGTCTTTTTTAAAAATATATCTTGATATACGACGAAAAATGGATTCTGTACAGCAAGAGACGGCATTCCACTCAAGTTTGTATAAAGAAACACTTTCTAAGGCGAAATTTACTACAGAATTTGCTGGGCTCAATGTACGGATGCGTCACATGGCTTGATTCATAGTGAAACGTTTATAGTTTAGAAGTACACTTTTAGGACATCAAGTCCCCTCTGGAGAACTACAGCCTTTGTGGCTACGAAGAATAAACAGAAATGGACAAATTCTTGTGGACGACGACGTTCAACACACTCAATCAACGAAAGTTGGGAGAATAATGGGGTACAAAACTCTACCAAAATTGTGAAATACGGGATACGAAAGTTGATATTAGTTTTTGTGCCCGTTGTCCTCCTGCCAAACAGCTGCCACTTCGATAACAATCGTACATTTCGACAACTACTCGCTCGAAAAATCTCTAGGAGCCAAGACGTTGGAAAAAGTCCTTTCAAAAGATTTCTGAGTTCTAGAAAACTAAAGTTCTACCATATAATCAAACAAACTGTTTCGCATCTTCTGAACTAACGATGGACTCCAATGATTGTCAGTTTGTTCGATAAACTTTACTTTGAATTTAAATAGATATATTTGAAATTGAACGCGGAAATCTGTCATTAATTTCCAAGCAGACTGAGACCGCCCGCCAAGTGTCGATTTCTACGAATAATTAGCATTAATGGTCGCCATTGATTCCTGTGTAACAAATCAACAAATCAGCACCGGTGGAGAACAATGAGACATCGGTTAGACACCCGTGGTTGAACGGCTTTGTTTGACGAAAGAACATAAGCTGATCATCTCCTTTCATTGGTGAGCCATACTGGTCAAATTTCTCATTAGAATTACGACTAATGAAAGAATCGAAAAAAAAACTCGCCGCACACCACTCCGCGATCGTCGTCACGACCTCTAGTGGACAGCGGCTAGACGGTTCTGTCACACTTACCTGTGAGCATGGGTGGTTACGATAAGTGTCGGCATTCAACTGAGGAGAAGGATGGAGCAGGGACGAGAATATGGGCAGAGGTTATTGGGTGTTTCTCACCTTTCGTCTGTCATATTGCGTAAAGCGATTGTGAAAATGTGCCGCTCTCTACACAAAGGTGTCTACGATTACGACATATCGCATAAGTGTTAAATAATCAACAATGCTCATCGACAATTGCGACGACGACGACGATTTCTCGGTCAACGTCGTCGTAAAGACGCTCGACATACAGAGCGGATTTCTCATCGTTGTCGTGGAATATGCTAATATTGGTAATAATCGTCACAGAAAAGCGGTTTGAACGGCAAGCGATTCAGAAGGCAAATACGAAAAAGAAATAGTTGAAAATCTAGATGATCGTTAGATCTCCTTAAAACCACTGAGTTAAGCACTAAGCACTTACGCCAGGTGCTCGTCTTTTAGAAGCTCCAACTTATGATATTTTCCGCAGATTGTACCCCCGAATAGCTAGCTGATTTTCCTTTAGTTTTGGTTTCTCCTGTTTTTATCCCTTTCTATCTCGTCCAGCTCTCTACGTCTTTTCAAAGCAAACAATACACCCTTTCTACTCATCAACTAATTTCTTGATAATGCGGAGCTAACTCGGCATAGTCGATCGATATTGCTTCATTTTTATCAATATCAGAAAGGCGATTCTCACGACGAAAAGTCAGAGTATTCGAAATGAATGGGTAGATTCTGTGGATGTTGGCAAGCAAATGGAATATTCAAATCGGTCTCCAGTGCGGTAAGGATTGCGCTTCGCGTTTGCACGGCGGTGTTCGCCCCGATGCTCTTGGCCTGCGCTTTGTTTTGTTCCACACATCTCTTGACGCGGATAATTAACAACGAATGGACAATTGACGAAGAGCAAGAGGAATTTCAGGTCCACGCTTGACGTTAGTCACAGCCAAGTTGGCCGCTATGGCCGCTGAACCATGTTTCTAATGCCAACCACTTCACACATAGATTGAAGATAATCGAAGTGCACTCAAGCACTATACTTACCGTGTTTTCTTGCTTTAAATTCAAAATTCGCAATTCTACATAATAAACTTTTACATCTGGAAGAGACGTGTGTAATGCTGTAGTCGTAGATGGCCATTCAATGCACATGGTCGTCGGTTCGATTTCGAACATTTGCTAACCAAGACTCCCATCACTCTGGAATCGGGGATTTGCCACCAGACTTCTTTAAGAGAACAAAAAAAAACCCTAACTTGATACATCGGTAGGCCATGTTAAATTACTGTATGGGACAAATATGCATTCAATCATCTCTACGGTGCTCAGTGGCGTCGAATAGACGGCGCACTGCTAAGAGATTCATCAATGTCGAAAACCTTCGTCCTCTATGGGAAGGTCAGACGTCGAAGTTCACGAAAAAGAAATGGAGACACCTAAAAGAAAAACGAGCACGAAGGAGTAGCAAAAATCTTCATAGAACAGGAAAACGAAAATGAAGCGTGTTGCGAAGCGCTCACAAACATATTTAAAAGTATCTATAAGGCTTCCAGACTACGTTTATATCTATTTTTTTCGTTATTCGCCTTGTTAAATCTTGAAGATACTTATACTGCTTTACTGACCAATCGATAAGTGTTCTAATGATGGCATTTCCTGCATTTCTAGGTCGCTGTCGGGCCGGAACGAATTCTGTTAGCCTTGTAAGTGGTTAAGAAACCCCTTTTGGTCCACTTTTTTCCTAAAGCCAGGTTTGATCACAAAGTTACAGAATCGCGAATAAAAAATACAATGCGTGGTAACGTCATTTATTGGCGTTGTATACTCAGTTGGTCAGCCAATGAAATCGTGGATGTAGAGGAAGTCTATCTGCTTTGCATAAAGAGTTATAGGGAATAAGTCTGGTTGTCAAAGAAATGCTTTTTTCCTTTCCCAGCCCTTTTCGCTACCTATTTGTCACATAACGTGACGTACACCTTAGTTGGCATGGAAGCAAAGATCGAACTCGCCGAGTTGTTAATGCTTGAGTAACTCCTCTAGACAAAGGACGTTATAAATTGTAACAACACAAATCTCAGGTAGAAGTTGGACACACTCACCAGTAGAGGCCACCCATCCTTACCAAGCAGGTAATGCGAGTGCTTCTTTAAATATCGCTAAATTGACGCATCATTAGACCGTCATTAGGGCCAATTTTTGAGACGCTCCTAAGTTGCAAAACATCATCGGAAATCTTTTTTCTGCTATTTATCTTCCAAATCCCATGGATTTCTTTCATGTAGACGATCTAGGACAGGTTAGTCCCCAGCTATTTGATAGGTAGCGGCTAGAAAGAAAGAAGCTGGTGAAAAGAGAGCACTTGCTTATTCTGTCCCATAGATGGATTCCTATAACGATCATTAGATCACTAACCAAAGCCCATTCCTACTTTAAGATGGGTATTAGGGCCCGCCGACACAGTTCCGTACACCAGTTCCATAGATATGAGTATCCTTCACCTGGAGAAGTGAACAAGTGATTTAACAAAAAAAAGTATGATGCTGATCGTGTTCCACAAATAAGAAGGAAATAATTCTGATAAACGAGATCTGATAGGTACGTTAAAGGTATGATATAACTGGTGGTGGTTCTAGGAGACCAACGAGAAGACAAATGGAGGTGATGCCTCTTGTTCAATTCCTGCACAGCTAGGCAATGGCCTTATTGACTGTCGAATTGTCCTTAACAGAAGAAGGTTGGCTTTAACAATTCTAAGCAACATCCTTAAAGCTGTGAACTGACTTCTTATCCAATACGACTCAAGAATAAGGTTAGTAGCAAACGAGTGAAAAGAATTACCATTGCCTTACATTAGTTTAGTGCGACGACTACGTTCCTGTGCATAATTTTCCCAATAGTCTGCGCGAAACCTTTCTTGGCAAATTAAGAACAGATTTACTCTAGCTGGCCCAAAAAGTACGGACAACACACCTTTGCTATGAAACCTTTTTATTGTTTCCGGAGCGGAAGCCACGGATAACTTGTGGAGCTTTCGATAGGATTAACATACTCTTAGGCCGCAAATAGCTTAGTGTTAGTGGTGGAGGTCATCATGAGCGCAGTGTTGGCTCAATCCCGCCCCAGGTTCACCCAATCTCTCATCCCTCTAGGGTTGGGAATTTGGTACTGGACTTATCCTGGAGAAAAGCTCCAGCCCGGCGATGTCAGGACCCCAAGGAGAATCAACTCGACCAGCAATCTGCGACATTCAAGATGATATAAAAATCCTCATGCAACAGCCGAAACCACACGTAAAAGTTGGGAAACCTCACTACAGAAATACAATTCGTAAAAAAAATAAGCGGCGAATAACGTTAGTGCTGGGATTGGTTGATGGCTACACGTTTCTTTATACGGAATGCTAAATATGCCTGTGAATTCATGCCAAATATTGGGCCTCGGTTTATCTTATAAGGTCTACCTTACACGCGCCCCTCCTGTTCACAAACAGGAGGGGCGCGTGCAGCGCACTTGTTAGAGACGCCCTGCAATACACATATGAGATCGATCCCGCACCCCAAACTCATCAAGCCTTCCATCGCTTGTCGGCAAATTGCTACTGGATTCGTCCGGAGGGATAGCAACACCGACTTTATAAATCGAGCCACTCCGAGTCATTGCATAGGCCAAGCAACTCGAGCCATTTCTCCTTTTTTGAGTTATAAAAGCCTGTGCTGAAACCTTTGTGTACAATGTGCGTTGGCACCTATAAGTCTCCAGAAAAGTGGAAGAAATTTTAACTGAAAAACTGATTAAACACAAACTAGACCCATAAGTCATATATGACTCATGCATCTTCAAATTACTACCTTGCACTTCGAACTACGATGCTTCAGCTCATATTGAACTTTATTAACAACTTCTATAATCTATAAATCTCTTCAGTAAGAGCAATCTTTTTCATTAGATCGAAAATGTATATCATTATACTAATTCAATTCTCATTTCCAGGTAACACATGAGATTTCGTCTAACAGGAACCGATAGTATTCTACAATGTCTCCTTAATGTCTGTGGCTGTACCGCTGGCTTTGAAAATTTCAGGGTTTAAAGTTCACAAATGATTTTATGAAAATTCCGTTTTAAAATTAAAAAGGTGTCCTACATAAAACTTGAGTACCCTCGGAGGTATGAGATAAAATATTCGTTATAAGTCATCAAGCTCCTCAATTACTGCAGTTATTGAGATGTTTTCGGCAGTTGTTGAAAATCGGCATCGCGATGTACGGGTTAAACGATGTCCGGATGTTTTTCATTTCGCTTTACGACAAACATCTCTAAATGAGAACAACTTGTAAATAAAAATAATAAGCTTACTTCTATGCAATCTCACCACAAATAAATACAATCAGAAATTCATACAACATTAAGAGAAAGTACAATGGCTTCAATTAGGCGACTTCCTCGCAGTGAGGACCACGATAGCCCAAATTGCACAGGCATGTCAGTGAATTTGTGGTGC
This sequence comes from Angiostrongylus costaricensis, assembly GCA_900624975.1. NCBI lineage: Eukaryota > Metazoa > Nematoda > Chromadorea > Rhabditida > Metastrongylidae > Angiostrongylus > Angiostrongylus costaricensis. The sequence continues at coordinate 12,899 of UYYA01004772.1, read as the reverse complement.
CGAAGCAGATTCCCCGTCCATTACAATCTCTGGACGAGTCACACACTGCTAAAACTCAAAAATTTGCCATTTTTTCCTAATTTTCCATTCACCTGTATAACAAAAGGATTTCCACTTATCGCTTTGCCAGAGCCGCCCATGGGTTCCACTTAATCGAAAACAACAAAGAGCGCCACATTTAAGATACACATTATTTCCAATACTAGCTTATTTTATTACTATAACTAACTGCGAGACAAGCAAAACGATGTACCCGAAAGGTGTGGTGGTGAACGCGTTAGCCCCCGAAAAGCACAATAGTGCGTTCGTTTCCAACTGCAGGCACCTGCGGTCCGGAGTTTTGCAAATATCTCAGCAATGTTGCGGTTGTAATTCGCTTAATATCCTGCCGTAAAAATTGTAGTAGGCAGAAAATAAAGAGTAAAACATTGTCTTTTTTATATCGAAAATATGTTAGCCGGTTTGAAAGTGCAATTGGTCGAGAACACTTCTTATACAAAAACACTGCCGTTTTTTTGACGTCCAGTCGACTGATTTCTTCCTTAAATGGGATTTTTACCAGTAATTAAAGTTTGGTCTATCAGTAACGTTTTATGCAGTGAAGACTAATTTGATTAAAAAAAACCTACTTTCTTCGCAGTTCCTTCCCGTGTAACCTAGCACGCAGGCACAGACATAGGCTGCTTTCGTTCCCAAGCACGTACCTCGATTATTGCAGTCCTTTGCCTTACATGAGTTCAGATTCTACAAGAAAACCCCATATTTTACATTGGTATCAGCCAGAAACCGATCGATTGGCCTCAATCTATTCTTTGCCTAATTAGTATATTGCTGATTACCCCATGGGTGCGTGTGGCGCAGTGGTTGGAGGCGCCACTGCGACACACACGTGGAATCGATCCCCGCGCACATGGCCCACCAAGCCCTCCATCTCTCCGGAGTCGGCAAATTGGCACCAGACTTGTCTGGGAGGATAGTAGCACTGGCTCGATACATCGGTAGGTGACCGCGGGTCATTGTAAAGGCCAGATATGGATTCAATCACCTCCAATGATACTTTTGAAGTCGAATGCATAGCGCATACCTAAGGGATTGATCAACGCCGAGAGATTCATCTGTTATCCTTTTTACTGATTACCCTACCGACTAGCTTACTGCATATTACTGAAACTAACTGGCGTCCATTGATTTTTGTGGATCGGAAGGAGGTATGCTCCCTTGCGACTTGGTTTCTGCCTACATGATGGTAGCCTTTGGCATTAGTTTACTCTTAACTAAACTACCAAATAAAAACCCCGAGTTTCTTTACAGTTTCGTAGGACATGGTGGGCGATGAATTGTCCCGTCCATTCATTCATTTTCCACACCCAAAAAACTTGTCAGCAATAATGAATAGGTATTATTTTAAAAACAATTTTAAAAGCAATTCTTACAGAACCAAACAAGCCGTTACAAGCGCTTATCCTTCAAAGAAAGGATAATGCGGAGGTCTGATTCCCACTAATAAATATGAGAAAAAGTAAAAAATTGCTTTAAAAACCTCACCGCTCTCACATCTGATATTGCATTCGTCAACTTGTCTCTTGCTTCCACTACAGTACTGTTAAATTCCTGAACCTAAAAATCAGAGTTCCATGTAACGCATACTAAACGAGAAAAAATGAAAGGAATTAATTTCTTAGGTATTTGGTGGGATGTCTAGCCATTCACTTTTCCGCTTCTGTTTAGTACAAGTTCTTCGGTTCCCTATTACGTAACGAATTCTGAACCGGTTAGCGGTGAAGACAACGTGGCCCATTCCGAAATACCGTGGAAAAGGTCGACTATGGAACAAAAGCGACCATGAACTTATTGTGGGATGCCAGCGAGCCTTGAAGAAATGGACTCTGCCTCTTATTTGCGTCGAATTAACTTACATCGTCCACATTGAAAAGTCATGACAAGTCGTGCACCTAGTAGAATGCAATTTACAATTGTATTTAGGCGAATAACTTCGACGTCAACTAGTTCAAAGCCGAATACGGCATCAGTAACCATATCAAAACACTACAGTTGAACGCGAAGGGCTAGTTTTAGGCAGTCTTTGTCGAGGACAACAACGAATCGAAGGCCTCAACCAAAAACATTAATGTAATTCGATTGATTTATAGGCTAGCAAGAGGTTCTTACCAAACACTTAGTCGGCTAATATTTCGACATCTTCGCCATCTCTAGAGATGTTGGTCCGAGACGGCCAAGACAAACGACTGCGGACCATCTACTCGGACCATCGGATCTGAGGAAGACGAAGACGTCGAAATGTTAGCCGAGTAAATGTCTGATAAGAACCTTGTGTTAGCTTATCAATGAAACAAGACAAATTGGTCATTCATACTGAGGTTAGATGAAACTCGGTTTGCGGAAGGAAAAAATTAATGTTTTCTGAGTCCTTCAAGCAAGGGCAGGTTACACAATAGTGCTGTTGTGCAAAAGGGACGAATAGAGACTCCCGCATTGCCCATTACCCAATGAAGTAATTAAATCATTATAGGAATTACAAGACTATAAAATGATACATGTAGCACAGATAATTCACTAAAGCTTAAAGGCGTGGACCAAAGCCAGTGCTGTAATTTATCGTGAGCGGTTCCGATTCTGAACCTCTTCACCACCAATGATCACTACCTATGCTATGCACTTGAATACTCAGTTACTTACCGCTCTGTCCAGTTCCTTCTTCACCTCGTCGATGGTGTTCTCCTCGACCGATTCCGATGTGCCAGCTGGATTTCTTGCTGCCTCATGGTTTGTACTAACAGCTGTATCAACCTCATTTGTACTAACAGCTGTATCAGCCCAGCTAGTACTACTGGTCCTATCAGTACTATTCACCTAAACTTTTGCCCTTCATTTATAACGTATTTTATGACAATGCTTCAAGTTTTATTTACTGCCTATTACTTTTTTATAGCAGCGTATTATATGAAATACAACCACAATGATGTTGAGATATTTCCAATATGTTTTAATTTGACTTGTGATTATTTGACGATTGATGTTTTCGGTTTTCAAATCCTTAGGAAGTAATTCTCATTGTTGAAGTAATGAGAATTATTTGAAAACTTGAAGACAAAAGAATAAAAAGATACGAGTTTTCGGCGCTGATCAATTCCTGAGAGGTGCGCCATAGATTCGACTTCATTAAGCATCGCTGGAGATGATTGAACGCATATCTGGCCTTTACAATGACCGGCGGTGGCCTACCGATGCATCGAACCAGTGCTGCTATCCTCCCAGACAAGTCTGGTGCCAATTTGCCGACCTCGGAGGTGTGGAGGGCTTGGTGGGCCTGAGTCGCAGGGATCAATCCTATGTGTATTGCACGGCGCCTCTGACTATTGGTTAAATGCGCCCTGAAGAGAATTAAAGGATAAATAAGGGATAAAGCTCTCGGTGTTGATCAAACCCTGAGGGACGCGCCATGCACTCGACTTCATTAAGCACCGCTGGAGGTGATACAATAAGCGGCAGTGACCTGCCGATGTGTTGATCAACTGCTGCTATCCTCCCAAACCAGTATGGTACCAATTTGCCGCCCCGGAGGGGTGGAAGACTTGGTGGGCCATGGGCGCGGGGTTCGATTCCACGTGTGTGTTGCAGGGCGCCTCCGACCATTGCGCCACACGCGCTCTAAGGACAGCAGGAGAAAATGTTGATCAATTCAAAAATGGACATACCGCCTAGGTAAACTTTTAGAATTGGGGCAAGTCCTCATTTTTTCACATCTTTGTTTACCACAAAGCATCATTTTAGTTTCACTTTCATGGAGAAAAAACGTCTCATTTTGTAAAAAAAAAAAAAGAGATAAACATAGCTCTTAACTCTCGCGACTCCAACTCGCGAACGGGGCACCATCATTCTTCGACACCATCTCTGATTATCGAGTGCGCCTGTGGCGCAGTGGTCTGTAATGCCCTGCAATACACGTGGAAACGATCCTTGCGCCCCAGGCTCACCAAGCCCTCCATGGATCGGCATATTGGTACCAGACTTGTCTAGGAAGATAGCAGCAGTGGCTCAACACATCGACAGGCCGCCGCGAGTCATTGTAAAGGCCAGATATGCAATCAATCACCTCCAACGATGCTTAATGAAGTCGAATGCGTGGCGCATCCCTCAGAGATTGATCAGCGTAGAAAGCTTTATGCTTCTTTCCCCTTGATTATTAAGCAGACACAAGACTGATAAAAAGGTTTATGCGGTTAGCACTGCGACATCTTCCTCTTCTACAGAGCCGGATTGGTTCGAGTCGATGATCTACAGCTGATCGATATCGCGACGTGGTTGTTATTGAGTTCGACTCGATATCGGACGTTAGCCGACTAATTTTTTTTTATCAACCTCGTGTTAGTCCAACAATGAGAGAACGTACACCGATCATTCATACCGAGTGTAAGGGTTGTTTTGCTTGTGAAAAAGTTGTACATTGTGACTTCCACTGCAGCCTCACCTTAACTGGGTTCAACGCCTATTTGTGCTCCCCAGATCAATCCCGTTGATGGCTGATTGCTGATGGCGCCATTAGGCAGAAAACTGAGAGGTGAGAAAGCCATTAGCTGAGAAAAAAGGAAATCATAGGCCTCGGTAGTGCAGTGGGTAACACGTGAGCTCCCGGAAAAGGTTCCTTGCGGGTTCCATTCTGACTAAGAGTCCAAGTTTTGCGAATATCTCAGCATCATTGTTATTGCATTTCACATAATGTCTTACCGTGGAAAAAAGTTACAGTAGGCAGTAAATGGAAGATCAGCATTATCTTTTTCAGTTTTAAATATTTGAAAACTTGACTTTCCCATCGGTTAATAGAAATGCTCGAGTTAGATTTCGTAAATCTGGTAAATTTCTTCCCTTATCACTTGGAAAAAAAGAAAATGACTTTTCATAAAAATTAGGCTGAGAGAAAGGCAAAGGAAGGGCCTCAGTGTTGCCGTTAGTAACATGTGAACGCACGGAAAAGGTAATCGTGGTTCCATCAGGTCTGAGGTCCAAGTTTTGCAAATATCTGAGGGCTGTAATTCACATCAGGCCATACCGTGAAAAATAATGACAGACAGTAAATAAGAAGTTATAAAAGGATAAAGGAAGGACAAAGCTCTAGGCGTTGATCAATCCCTGAGGGATGCTCCATGCATTCGACTTCATAAGTATCGTTGGAGGTGATTGAATGCATATCTGGCCTTTACAATTACTCGCAGTGGCCTACCGATGTATCGAGCCAGTGCTGTTATCCTCTCCGATAAGTCTGGTACTAATTTGCCTAGTTCGGAGGAATGGAAGGATTGGTGGGGATTGGCGCGGGCATCGATTCCACGTGTGTGTCACAGGGACGCCTCTACCCACTGCGTCACACGCGCTCTAATAAGAAGTTGACGTTGTACACTCTTGTCATTTGTACATTTTTCGAAACTTTCTGAGGAAAATTTCGTCAGGAATAGAACAGGCATTAAGATAACTGAAGGTTCTTCTTTCTCAAGGCTAATAAATTTCTTTACTTCACACGAAGCACGCTTGTTTGATATGTATCCTCGTTGCTGGCCGCGAAGTGACCTGATGCGTTTCCAGGTAAGTGGGAAACAGATATTCAGATGGTGGGACACCAACCGACTAGCACCGTTGGTACACGGAGTTTTACTAATATCTCTGAGCGCAGATCTTCGAATAGAGAGATTGTGTTCTATATGTCGCTTCAACCAAATCTTACAGCAAAGTAACTACTCATTGCATCAGAATCAGTTCTCCTTCAATAAATAAACATATCGTCTACTTCAAAACTTTAAAAGACTCCTACTCGTGCAATTATCCAGCTCAAGTGACGTGTCTCGAATTACTCGCGGATACGGTTTCACTAAAACAATAGACATAAAACACATTATACGAGGGTGCTATGTTCGTCGTAACCTTCTAGTTAGCGGAGCGCAATGGACCACTTTGGGGTGTAGTGGAACGAACAGAGGGTTTAAGGGCGAATACTTTCCTCTTAGACGTCGCAATATACTGATTATCGTGGTGCAAAAGTTCAAAGAAAGTTCAAAACAAACACAAGGATACAGATATATGAGCAAAACTACGAGCCATAACTGGGTTTCGAACCTGCGATTACCCTTTTCGGGGCACGTGTGCTATCCACTATACCAACTTAGGCTTTGCTTTGCCTTTCTCTCAATTGGTTCTCTCCTATGACAGTGCTACAAGCAATATCCGTCGAAGGGAGTGTTATGGGAAGCACAAATCGGTATTGAACCCAGCTAAGTCAAAGGTGTAGTCGGAATCACAATATTCTAACTTCTACTTTCTGCCAAACACGTCAGCTCCCTGTAAGGATAATAGCTGGTTCCAAACTCTCCTGAAGTTCCGAGTTTTGCTGATGTCTAAGCATCCTTGTAACTGCATTTCGCATCACATCCTACCACGAAAAAAGAGTCGGCAGTTAGAAAAAGCTAAAGCATTGCTCGAAACTATTTGTTTTCTCCTTTACATGTTATTTGGACAGATTCAGCAACGTGATTTCAAAAGTTATAGAGCAATTCCTTATGAAACTTATGACGTCACGCCAACGATATTTAGTCTGGAAGATATAAAACTGAAAGCAAATAAGGATGCAAGAAAAAAAGTAATCCCAAGCTTAGAATATTACCGAACCTCCTTGTTTTTCGCTACCACAGTGGCATAGAAAAGAAAGAATAGAGTGGAGTAAGTAACTAAGTTTTTTCGCATCATCAGCCGACGTGCGACGTTCCGGAGTGTCCTAGAAGGAAAACTGTGTCAAGATCTTTTACTATGTCGGCTTGTCGCCGAACGTATGAAAAATGTGCTAGCCATTATTTTTCGACCAGTTTTCCGCTTTGTTCGATAGGAAGAAGTGGTTCGCAACGTGAATTGGATGGAAAAATCAGGTCCACACGAACACCAGCTGAAGGAGCCTGTTGCTTCCTGCTATATTGGAGATAAGACCAGCTATTAAATCCCCTCCAAGTCCTCTTATTCCAGACAGAGATTTTCAGATTACTTTTTGGCTTTATAAGAATAGATTATGTACCTGATTTGACACATAAGTCACCGCATGCATTGACCTGGATACACACTGTTCGACACTCTTTTGCGAAAGGCTTATTTGCCATGGTTTCTTGTTTCTTTCGACAGTCAATTCAAAACAGCATTATGCTTGACTAAAAAAAGGTGTTCTCTAAACTTAATAATTTAAAGGATAAAGGATCTCTCGGCATTGATGAATCCCTGAGGGACGCGTCATGCATTCGACTTCATTAAGTACCGTTGGAGGTGATTGAATGCATATCTGGCCTTTACAATGACTCTCGGTGGCTTACCGATATATCGAACCGGTGCTGCTATCCAAGCGGACAAGTCTGGTACCAATTTGCCGACCCCGGAGAGATGGAAGGCTTGGTGGGCCATGGACGTGCGGATCGATTCCACGTGTGTGTTGCAGGGTGCCTCCGACCCTCCGAGAAAATTATTCTTTAAAAGCCAGGAACTCCGCAGCCGGCGAAAAATTGCGCGTATTTAACTAGGAGAGTTATGCTTAACGGAGCGCTTCGTTTATGGGCTAAATGTTAAAAATCCATCACTGTGGTTAGTGTGTTTCCTCCAGTTCTTCAGATTTTAAGTCTATTTTCCAGTTCTTGCTTTTTGTCTGCTCTCTGTTTAAATTGTACCTTGTCTACTAGTCTTCTACGTCGAATGGCTGTGAGGAATGTTAACTACTGTGAAAAAACAATAACTACAACAGAAATTCGAATCAAGAGTAGGACGATAGGGATGAAGTACCCTCCAAAGGAAGAACAACCAGAGTTTTCTCTAAATCTTCTAATTGGCCTACAAAATAGTACTCAGGTTCTATTTTTCTCCAGTGTAGAGAAAAATTTAGAGTTCTCCAAAAAATGGCCGACTTTTTTGGTGTGAAGTCAGATTGAGATTACAAGCGTGAGGTTACAGTTACCTTCATTTCCATCGTACCAAACCAAGCTTTGATATTTTGCACGTAATACAGCACTCACCTCGCAACAGTATACCGGCTCATCGTGGCTGGGAGGTGGTCCTGGGTGTTGGACTGCGATGTTCAGCAGAGGATTCATCTCCTCGCAGGGTCTTCCAAGCTGAGAAGGAGTCCGGCGTTTCCATCAGGAAGCCTAGCTAAGAGTAAACCAATAACGGGATCCACCACCGTCTTGGTATCAAAGTCGCATGGTGGCAAATCTCCCTCTAATCCACAAGGACTGCGATTTCCTGAGGTGGTGAGGACCTGGGTCAGACTTTGGCCAGGCTGACCTCGGGATTCCAGGGAGCCACAATGGCTTAACCAGCAAATCGAAAAGTGGATATTATGATGGGGCCCGAACCACCAATGAGTACGGGCCATTCAAGCATCAAGTATCAAGTATACAGCACTCAAAAAATTCTACCTTCTATGTCTCATTCTATGTGGGTTTGTCAAAATGATCAGGTTTTCTTTTTCAGAAATGACTAGCGAACGACAGAAATCTAGCTATTCAAAAATCGAACACCGGATTTCTATTTTCAACCGAAAAGCTGAAACATTCAGGTTGCTAGTTGGAATCGATCCATAAGACCTCAGTCGTACAATTACCTCAGATTACATCAGCACGGTTGACTACATGGGATAATAAGTGAATAGAATGGACTGATTTCGTATAGAATGATGTGCACGAAAATTTTTACTACTCTTTCTTAATGAATTACATTCATTATCCGCACAGTGCGACTCAAAAGCATTCACACGATTTGAGAAATGAATACAGTTCATAAGAGAACCTTAAGCGCTTCTTTTACAGTAAGTTAGGACATGGGAAGGGCAATAATTATAGATGTCGGGAAATGCACACGTGGTCGCTGGTTCAATCACACATCGGGACAAGCAAGCTTTCCATATCTCCGAGATCATCAAATTAATATTACACTTACCTGGAAAAGAACTCCCTCCAATTCACAAAACGAAGGACTGCCTGTGGTGGAGATCCCTGAACGCTCTATCCCATGCTATCTTGACATTCCACAGATGGTCAATTCAACCACAACCAATGATATTCCTGAAGGAAACAATACTTCAAGTGGTATTCGAACAAACACGCAAATCCGAAGATTTTTCTGAATAAATGGGGGAAGAAACGAATCGAATGAAAAGAAGCGCTGGAATCGCCGCAACATATGTTGAGGGGAGTCATGTAAATAATAGTTGAAAATAAAATAAATGTAATAAAGATGGAGATCATATTAAAGGATTAAGCGGCTTTAAAAGTGTGGTTCAGTCCGCTGCAGCCTTTCCTTATACCATGGCGTACGTGTTCAACGAAAAACAACAAAGCACAAAAGTATAAAGCGTTCTATGTGTGAATGATGGAGTACGCATTCGACGTTATTAAGCATCGTTAGAGGTGATTGATAGCATATCTGGCCTTTACAATGATTCGTGGGGGCCTATCGATGCATGGAGTCAGTGCTGCTATCCTCCTAGAAAATTTTAATACCATCCAATTTGCCTGACCCGGAAAGTTTATGAGATGGAAGGCTTGGTGACCTCAAAGCGCCGGATCGAACACGCGACCGACCTAATGTGCGTTGCAAGGCACCTCTACACAGTGTGCTACAGACCACTCTTAAACAAAAGTGTAGCGATCGGGAATACTCGTGGCTAAGATCAACCATGATCGATTGGCATGCCATTACGATCGATGGCTGGCAAGCTTTAAGTAGAGTTGTTCAGGCAAAGTGGTAGTGCGGCTTTGTCGAAGAAGAATGAACGCTATAGTTAACCTTAAAGAGTCTGGCCTAAGCTTTCCATTTAGAATTTGAACCGAGGCACATGCACACAACAGTAATGCATAAATCTGAGCACATGAGCCCGCTTAGCATGTGTCATGGTGCGACAATGAATTGACTCTGACGCGTCTCTAAAACTGGCGGCGATCTGGTTCGCTTGTGGTTTGCGAAGTTGGCTGGATCTCCACACGTAATTGCTCCATAGATACAAATTCCGAAAGCAGAGCTGTTAAAATCTATACCAGCTCTTAACTCCATGTTTGTAACAACTACAACCCAACATATGGTTATTAGAACGGATCTGAGAACGAAATCGGTAAACCCCTTAAGAAAGAGGCAATATTGGTAATGACCAAGGATGTTTTCCACTCCTTTCCGTGTATCATAACGAAGTAGTTCATGAAACAACTATTGTATCTATCAATGCCATATTTGAACTGGATATCAATAGCGAACAGTCAGCGCAAACCTGGTTCAAGGGCTTCGATAATAGCTACATTGGTTTCGATGTGCAAGCGCTCGGCTTCGCTTGTTTCATTATTGATAAGCACCTCGACTTAAAAGGCCGTAGCAAAATAAGGTCATGCGGTATTACGGTCCACATTCTGACCGCATGGGTCAACTCTGAAACATTTCTTCTAGTCGACGACAAAACGTACGACACCAACTGACTTCTCAATGATGAAGAACCACCAACTCATACAAAATCCTAGTAATGTGGTCACAGTTTGATGCTATCTGTCTTTTGGAACTCTCGGAACATCATCTTGCTTGATCCGAACCAGACAGTGAACGTCAACTACCTCAAACAGCTGCTACATAAGCCATCCACTGCAGTGAAGAAAAGCTAGAGGAAAGATTCTTGAAGGAAAAACAACCAAAATACTCTAAGTCCTGCTAATGGTTGGCAATTTTCAGCTCTGACTTTTAAATTTCACCCGTAAACAACTGAAAGGGTTTAATAAACCAGCGTATACTAACCAGAGATGCAATGCCAAGGCACTCTGCTTTGTTCTAAGTCTTTAAGGGTAATATGTGGAAAACAATATTCAATGACAACTACAACTTAAAAAACGTCTTCGCGATATTTAACCGCTGTTGTTTTGAGAGAAGGAGTGTTTAAAACCTACCAAAATAGCTGTTTGACAAAGGCTTGTTTATGACAATGATTGTGATTTAACAAATCCCAACACCGGCTTTATTTTAAGCTCGGCATTAGTCAATAATTCATCGTTTTTCTTCATGAGCAAACACTGGGTTATTATTAGAGCACTCATCAGAGCCTGGAAGGGACTAGTTGTTCTGCAATATACTCAGCCAAACACTTTCATAAGCTCAGCATTAACACATAAACTCCTCCCTCCTAACACGATAAGCCTTGAACTTTACAAACCAAGATTCATTGTTTTATAAATAATAAGGGATAGTAAATAAAACGGCCACGTGAAGGACGCCACTGCGAAACACACACATGGAATCGATCCCCGCGCCTATGGCACACCAAGCTTTCCATCTCTGCGGAGTCGGCAAATTGGCACCAGACTTGTCTGGGAGGATAGTAGCACTGGCTCGATACATCGGTAGGTGACCGCGGGTGATTGTAAAGGCCAGATATACATCCGATCACCTCCAGACGATGGTTAATGAAGTTGAATGCATGACGCATTCCTCAGGGATTGATCAACGCCGACAACTTTATCCTTTATCCTTTTATCGAATGACTCCACCATCTGAGCCATCCTCCAGCTCTTTATGTAGCACAAGGGTGTAATGAACATGTACGACTTCTCGATTCTGCACCTCATGCTTCACCTCATAGAGTGAGTAAACCGCTCAATCTTCATATTGCCTGAAAAATACTACGAGCAAATTAGAGGGTTGGCAACTAGACAGTGACTGGAACCAACGCCGCCATTGCCTTTATGTCTACAGTGGAAGAACCAGCAATCGATCTCCGGCCATTACTTTACTGTAGGTATATGGATGTTGTTTTGTCATTTGCTCCATAGAAGAGGAAATGAACAAATGTTTTGAGTTATAAATAAATAGTCAAAATACATAACATTCACCCAAGAGAAACTGAAGAAAAACTGACTTCCATTTCTTAACATTCAAATTAACCTTTCCGAAAACGGCTACATAACCAAATGGCATCGAAAATGACCCCTCGCAGAAAAAAGGGCGCTTATGAAAAACATGTTTCGAGCAGCCGCCAGTGTGTGTACAGCGAGAGAGCACGAAGAAGAATCCCTGAATTTGATACAGCAAATAGGCGTTTTCAGTGGCCGCAAAGTGGGATCTCCTCGGGATAGGTTTGGTGGAGGAACCATGCTCCCGTAGAATATGTCCAGTGAGAGTAAGGTCCTGTTTATCCCGCCCTTTATTTCCAACGGATGAGGACGAACTATAAAAGCTTGCTTAAATAGGACCAGTCTAGAGATTGCTCTCACTCGCTCAATCATGATTGAAATACCATCGGACACTCAGGTGCCAGTTAGTTGGTAACCGCCTATATGACCGTCAATGCACAACGTAAAATTGCCACCTAACGGTAAAAACGGTGATTGCATGTGTTTGGGTACGGTTTCTCCGATTCCTTGTAAAACGTGTGGTAGGAACAATACGTTGGATAAATGGGTAGATCGCTTTGCATCCGTATAAAAGAACACCTAGTCGATAAGGTAATAGTTTAATAAAATGCTCCACTAGGCTCGCATAGGAAACACATAATGGGGAAGATTTTGAGTGACGAGTCACCATCTCATACAGAAATCGAAAGCTTCAGCGCGCAGATCTGTCGAATCATTCTGAATAAGTATTCTTTCTTTGATAAGCTTACACGAGATTGATATTGATGTTTATGCCACGACCGACTTTCTATTAACCTCGGCATTGATCAAGTGATTTTCTTGGTATTTTTGTTGAGCAAACGCGAGGTGTTACTATTCTTTGTTCACGATTAAGCTGACCTTTCGGCGGATCTCGCCCTCTTCAGAGCCGCTTTCTATGAGGTTTCCACTAAGTATGTCACGTAGAGACCAACCGCACAGAAATCACGTGGAAGTATA